>LPNX011062630.1:487894-508971 GCA_001517045.1 Pseudotsuga menziesii
CAGAGTAATTAGTAATTACTTCAAGTCACAGTGCAAAGGTTGAGTGCCCACTGCCAACCACCCCATGGAGCTACTACAACGCTAGTCTGGTCATGTTGTTGTCTAGGCGAGGGTAAATACGCTAGGCAACCAACAACATTGAGCATAATGATAAAAATCTTCTATCTTTTCATCATTTGTTAGTCATTTTAATTTATTGTATATTTATTTTAATATTTATAATTATATATATATATATATGAAAATTGTTATATTGGCGAACCTAATGCCAGACCTCATCCCGAACTTCTAAAAAAAATCGAATTCAAACCGAATTTCAAAGTCGCAGAACTCAAATTCGAACCCGAGCCATGTGACATAGGTGTGAATGCGGAAAATGTATGGCAGCTGGTTATAGGGTTAGACACCAATGGGGTAGCAAAGATTCTCAAGGATCGCAATAAAGGCACAGACTCATGATTCGAGTCATACAAATTTGTTTGACCTCGGCTAAAGAACATTATTTGAGCTTCAAGCTCCATATCGAGGCACTAGGTGTCAAATGTTTTCAAAGCATTTAATATTACTCCATATCAATGTTGCAAATATTGCAAAAATATAGCCAACAGCGATGTATCATGGGTTTTCCAGGCTGAATATAATATCGCAACTAAAAATTGCATTCTTTTAATTTTTTAATATAACACGATAATTTGAAAATATTAGCAACATATTAGGAGAAAATGGAAAATATCATCCCAATCAAGAGATTTTGGTTTTCTGGGGATGTTTTGCTCACTTTGAAGAGGGAAAGCAAGGGTTGAGAACAAAGGGGTTACTTACTGTTACATTTATCCATTAAAGGGCTAGAGGGAGGGGGTTGCTTTAGAAGTTCAAAAAATTGAAAAAAATGATTTATTTTGTATTTTTTTAAGTTTCTCAATATTTTCCCTGATTTTGCCCAGAAGTTCATTTCGAGACCCTCAACAATATATTCATTGACACGGTATTTACGACATTGCTCCATGTCATGCTAATAACAAGACCAAAATAGGAAAACACCTCATTTTTGAAGAAAATTAAATGATATTAATATGAAACTTTCCATTCACACATTTTGTCAAACACTTGAATGTCTAGGGTTTATGATTAAAAATTTACTCTTAAACTTGAAATAAAAACCACCATATTCAAGATCTTCTGAACTACTAAAGTAATAATTCACACATGAAAACACAGATGTTTTGGTCAACAGACCGAGCAAAACCCCAACTCCGAAGAAAACCCTAGAAAGAAGAAAATTATCAATAAGAAGAATACTCAGAAACATTCCATCTACACATGAAATCCTTCCTTCAACCCTCACTGACAAAAATACCCAAACCAAAACAGCAGCAAAAATACCTCAACTTTTGTGCTAATTTACAGCTATATGGCATGTTGTACGGCTATACTTTCTGTTGTATGGTCGACCTCAAAAATAATGCCCACATGTGCCAAAATTTATTGCAGTAGTACAACCTGTCAGACTGCAATTAATGCAACAACAGAACCTTGGCAAATGTACCCACATGTGTCAACTTGTAAGGTCATTGTCAGAATGGTTGTTGTACGACTCTAGATGCCCTTGGAAATGTGTTGCTCCTCTCCTTGGGATTCATGCCTATAAGGCATCCTTCTCTCTCTCAATCTTCTTCTCTCTCTCTTTTCATTAATGGTGTGCTCAACTTGTCCTTTCTCTCTTGTTTTATACTTTAAAAGTTGTAACCACCTAATCTATGGTTGAGATACATTTACAAAATCAAGGGCCATCATTTAATGCACCCGCATTTAATAATTAATTTACTTTAATTATTAAATAATAACTTAAGTGAGACCCATTCTATAAAGGACAAAATATCATTTTAATGCACCCATTCTATAAAGGACAAAATATCATTTTATTTATATATAACTCACTTTATACATAAATATACAAAGGACAAAGTCTAAGTCCTCTTCATCACACCACACCAAAAATATGAAAGAGGACCTTCAGAGTAAACTATCCAACACTCCCTCTTAACGAGGAAGGTTCACAACATCATCTCCATCTTTGACTCTTGAAACAGCTCCCTCCTGCTTTGGAATCACTCTCGGATACAAATGCTCAACTCCATACTGGAACTCTGAAGCCTGAGACTTGACCTGAGCCTCATCTACCTACTCATCTACACCATCACTGGACTAGCTGAGTCTCCTGCCAATGCTCTAGAGAGAGCCACTCTCCTCATCACAACCATGTCTTTCAAATGCAACTCTTGCCTCATCTTCTGACTCTGACAGCCACCCTCTTGGTCCTGCTCCTCAACGTACTATGTGCCCTCTCAAAACATAGAGCATGTCCCTGCGATCTCCTAATAGAATAGTGGTAGCAACTACCTCATCTCTCTGATACAAGAAAACATGGCCAGACCTCACCATCATCCTCGAAGGATGATACTGAGAGTTTGTTGACTCTCATCCCAAGTACAAAAAGCACTCTGTGTATTTCCAGGATCTCACCAACGTCTAGTTGGAACCAGACTTTTCCAACCCCTCGTATCGCTATCTGAGGACTATCAATATCTTTTTGAATAAAGAGTCCTGGCCCCAACTCTATGATGATCTGAAAGATATCATAGATCCCAGTCATGTGTCTGGTTTCACCACTGTCAACAACCCGGACATTTTCAAAAACTGAGCTCCCTATATTGGAATAAATTGAGACAAGAGAAAACTCTTGCTCAAACTCCGTTGCATAATCTTCTACTGCTGCACACGCTGCCATATCTCTTTCGGTCTTCTCTTTCACATTCTTCTTCTCAAGACACTTCGAGGAATAATGTCCCATCTAACCACAGTGGTAACATCTAATCCGGCTGATGTCTTTCTTTTTCTTGTTGACTTTTGTTGCAAGTGCCACATTATGCTCCACTTCTTCATTGACCTGACTATCGAGAGACCCTTCTCAAATTTCCTCCTGAGTAAAGTCATCCCACAGTGTGGACCAATTCAAAAGCTTCTCCCTACCGACAATGCACTTAACAAATACTTCCCATTTCTTGGTGAAACCCTTCAGGGCTATCCTCACCAATTCCGAATCTAGGATAATATCTCCTACGACTGCTAACTCATCTTTGACTTGCGCCACTCGAGTTAAATAGGAGGCCACGCCTTTATCTTTGTTCATCTTGACATTGTGCAACTTGTCCTTTAGATCCATTTTGCGGTTCTCATTCTTTGCTTCAAATAATTGGTTCAAGGTATCCCACATGTCTTTAGCAGTCTTCTTCTCTGCCAACTGTAGAATGAGATGATCCTTTACTCCATCTAGGATCACTCTCTGGGCTCTGGATTCTATGGCTTCAAACTCATCTAGTTCATCTTTGTTTGTAGGCTTGGTCATCTTTGTGTTAGCAAAATTCCACATTTTCCATTCTTTAAGCATAGCAGTTATTCTAACTTTCCAAGGAAGATAGTTGGATATACCATCCAACCTATCTTCATATTGTATGCTCATCATTGGAATTAACCTACAACAAATCTTTTAACTTGAAAGACAACACAATTTTTTACTATGAATCACAACTTTGAACCCTAATATGACAACAATTATGAAACTTTTCATTGATTGTCAAACACTTGAATGTCTAGGGTTTATGATTAAAAATTTACTCTTAAACTTGAAATAAAAACCACCATATTCAAGATCATCTCAAATACTGAAGTAATCATTCACACATGAAAACACAGAGGTTTTGGTCAACATACCAGGCATTACCCCAACAACAGGGAGAACCCTAGAAAGAAGAAAATTATCATTAAGAAGAATACTCAAAAACATTCCATCTACACATGAAATCATTCCTTCAACCCTCATTGACAAAAATACCCAAACTGGAACAGCAGCAAAAGTACCCTGATTTTCGTGCCAATTTACAGTTGTATAGCATGTTGTACAGCCTCCACATGTGTGTTGTACGAATGTACTTTCTATTGTGCGGTCTGCCTCGAAAACAATGCCCACACGTGCCAGAATTTATTGCAACAGTACGCCTATCAGACTGCAATTAATACAACGATACCTTGGGAAATGTGCCCACGCGTGTGTTGTACGATCATTGTCGGACAGGCTGTTGCACGATTTTGGCTGCCTTGGGAAATGTGTTGCTCCTCTCCTTGGGATTCATGCCACTCTAGGGCATTTCTTCTCTCTCTCTCTCTCTTCATTAATGGTGTGCTCAACTTGTCCTTTATCTCTTGTTTTATATTTTAAAAATTGTAACCACCTAATCCATGGTTGAGATACATTTACAAAATCAAGGGCCATCATTTAATGCACCCACATTTACTAATTAAATCACTTTAATTATTAAGTAATAACTTAAGTGAGACCCATTCTATAAAGTACAAGACATCATTTTATTTATATATAACTCATTGTATACATAAATATACAAAGGACAAAGTCTATGTCCTCTTCATTACACCACACCAAAAATATGAAAGAGGACCTTCAGGGTTAACTTTCCAACAATTTTCTTATTATTTTCATACATATGAAACAGTGTTACAAACATCGTCGATATATCGGCAACATCGTGATATATCGCGATGTTAACTCACAGGCGATATATCGACAATATATCGCCACGATATTTTCCCCAATTTTTCCTGATTTTTTCGCGATATTTGTCGATTTTTTGGCGATATTTGTCAATTTTTCAAATGTATTGTGATTTTTTGTATTTTTGTATTTTTTATTTTGCCGATATATTGCCGATGTTTGCCGACATTTTCGCCGATAAATCCGATAATTTCTTTTTGGACCCTCGACGATATATTCGCCAACACGATATTTGTAACATTGATATGAAAAGTTGGGGCATATTGGAGATTTGGGAGTGGGGCTTCTTACTTTCCTAAACATATAGCCACCTAGAATTTAGTTCAATGTTGTTATGTGATTTCCAACCATGATTTTACAAACTTTTATCGCTAGGTGTCAAGAGCTCAAGATTGACATCTTTTTGGGAAGGAGGGAAATCATGTTGTGCATAAGTGGAAATCTCACACAACATTGGGGGATCGATGAAAAATGGCACTTTGAAGAATATCAAAAACACCAAAAATACTATCACGTCTAAGTTCAAAGAAAAAATATGGGGCGAGAAAGATACTACAAGGAAGTCATTAACCCTAATCTAGAAGATCAAAAGTATCTATTTGCCTTGAGCAATGTGAAAAAGAAAAATAATGTAGCCAAGATAAGAACAAACTCCCACGAGCTTCATAGCAAAACAAGGTGTTGGTCGATTCCTAAAACACCATGGGTGGAAAGGATTTGCCAAATCTATGAGTCTATGAGCGCTGAGGATAAATGTCATTATCTCTTAAAGTGCCCTATGTACGTACACCCATATTCGATCACAGTTTCTTAATCTTTATTACAATACTAACCTCCATGATCTTGTAACATGTCAAAACTATGGCAACCTAGGAATGCTTCTTTCTAAGCTTTTTGATCATAGGAATAAAATTTTACATCAATCCAAATACTCTCTTAAGATCTGATAGACTAAGTGGGTCTTGATGGACGTTAATCGTCATCATCGTCATTGTTGACAATTATGCTTTGCAAGTACAAAATCAAACAGAGTTACTATAGTATTGATATATCTCAAGAGCATTTACTGGCAAAGAAGACAATGTGCCATCCACAATCAACAAGGAGCCTAATAAGCAATGAGTCAATGACCTTCATGTAGCAGCTGAAGATTCAAATCCACACAAAGAAATGGGGAGGGGTTAGGGCAGTGCGCCACCACAAACATGGATCTTTGCAACATCACAAATGAGAAAAGAATAACCATAAATCTCACGTTGTTGCTTCTTTTAGGAGAGACGAAAGCCAAAAAAGACGAGGTGGGGTCACCAAGATGGTGGGTGTTAATGTAATTGTAACTTCGGAAGATATTCACTTGTATATTTCATATTGTATTTATTGTAACTCCGACGGAGATGCTTATTCCTCTATCCGAGAGAGTCTTTATTGTATTTAAGTCATGTAAAGTCATTGAGGTTAACCCTCCATTGTATGTCGGGGCATTAGACCCCAAAGAGTTAAGTTGTAACAGGGTTATTAGACTCTCCTAGAGAAGTCGGCCTTGTTGAGGGAACAAGTCAAGTAAAGATAAAAGTATAAATAGAGAGGATGCCTCTCTACTTATTAACACTTACTCACTCATCAAGTTCGCATGAGTAAGAGAAAAGACAAGTTCGCACAAGTGGGAGAGAGAGAAGTTGTTGAAGGACATCTCCATATTTTGGGCTTTTACTTTGCTATTGGTGCTCATTCTATCTCTGAAGAAGTTACGGGGTTTTCTCCTTTATGGTTTCCCCGAGGAAAAATATTTGTCTCTTGTCTCTTGTGATTATTGATGTGCATGTTATTCTCTCAGATAAGATCACATTGAATAAATTGTAAAAATAAAAAATCTAACATGGTATCAGAGCCAAACTAAGAAAAAGGCATAGTGCAGCTGCAAAAGCTAGGGCTTCTTAATTTTTGGCTCTCTCGCCACATATCATCAAGAAAAAGAGGCTAGGCCAACTCGCCTTAGGAGGGCGCATTTTTTTGTTGAAGCAAAATTTGATTCCGAGCATTTTCAAGTTTTGGCCTATCACTACTACGAGGAAATAGGGTTTTTCACAGAAGTGGAATTTTGGAGTGCAATCAGCCTGGGATTGTTCTCCTCCTCGAAATCAAAATTTTGAGACCAAGATCAAAGTTTTTGGTTGGGTAAAACTCTGGGAAAGTCAAACCCTAGTTTGACTCTGGACCAGAAAAACCAGAATTACAAAAGACCAACTCCAAATCCAGCCCGAGCATCTCAAATTGGTAAGATCTAAATATTTTGTTTTTCCGTTTGAGGTTCTCATTAAAGATGTCTCACCACACCAAGCTTAAGGATAAGCTTGAAGGAGCTAATAACTTCCGAGCATGGAAGTATAGGATTTCACTAGTCCTTGAAGATAATGAATTGGGCACCTACATAAATGAAGAGGTTCCAGTTCTAGAGAGAGATTAGGCTAAAGCCTTACACAAAAAGAACTTGGTCAAGGCCAAGAGGATTATTGTTGATTCTATCAAGGATCGCCTTATACCACATGTGTCTTCCTTAAAGACAACTAAAGAGATGTTTGATTCCTTGACCAAGCTATTTGAAGGAAAGAATATAAATCGGAAGATGAACTTGTGAAATCAGTTGAAGAATGTGAAGATCAAGAATGCAGAGACCATACAATCATACTTTACAAGAGTCTCAAATCAAGGAACAACTTGAAGCTGTGGGAGAAGACATAGAGAATGGAGAAGTTGTGATGACCACCTTGAATGGTCTCCCTAGGTCATGGGACTCATTTATTCAAGGAATTTGTGCTAAAAGAAAGTTAATCACTTTCAGTAGGTTGTGGGAGGAATGCTCACAAGAAGAAGCTCGAATTATAGCTTGAGAAGAAAAGATGGGAAATGAAGATCAAGCTCTCACAGCACACACCAAGAATAACAAAAGGGGGCACTTTCATCACAAGAAAGAAAAACACCACCACTAGAATCAGAGGGATAAATTTAGAAGACCTAGGAGAGATCTATCTAATGTCAAATGCTATACTTGTGGTGATAAGGGACATTATTCCAGAGATTGTCCCAAGAACAAAAAGAAGAAGAACAACAAGAAAAGACATCATGCTCACACTGCAGAGGATGATGAACCTCCTAGGAAGAGAGCCAAAGTAGACAGTGAAGATTCTTCAAGTGATGAAGAATATGTTCTAATTTCAGCTCTCACAGGTATTATTTCACATGGGAGCAATGATTGGCTTGTAGATAGTGGGCTTCCAAGCATATTATAGGATTTAAAGAATCCTTTGTGAATCTATCTAAACATGAGTCACCTGAAAAGGTGAAACTTGGGGGTAACTACCAATACCCTATAAAAGGAAGTGGTAAAGCCTCTTACAAGCTGAACCCTAGAAAATCTTTGAAGATGAAGGATGTTCTATATGTACCACGACTCAAGAAGAATCTTCTCTCCACATCTGCATTGGATGCAAAAGGTATGAGGGTTGCATTTATTGATGGCCAAGTCCTTATGTGGCCAAAAGGAAAGACCATAGATGATGCAGTAGTGTATGGAGAGCAAGAGGTAGGCTTATATAAACTAAAGGGCCAACCTTAACAAGCCTTGGTCCATGACTCCATGGAGCCAAGGGAATTATGGCATAGAAGGCTTGCACATGTGCACTATAGAGCACTATCACTTGCAAGCAAAGCAATTAACGATCTTCCTAAAATCCAAAAAAAGCATGACGGCATCTGCAAAGGATGTGTGAAGGGAAAGAACACAAAGAAGACATTTCCAAGTAGCGAGAGCAAAGCAAAAGGAATCTTGGAAGTAATCCACTCTGATGTATGCAGTCCAATGTCATCCAGTTCATTGAGTGGGTATGTATATTATGTTTCTTTCATTGATGATTTTTCTAGGAAGACATGGATATATTTCTTGAAGAACAAAGTTGAAGTATTCAGCATTTTCAAGGAATTCAAAGCCTTGATAGAGAACCACACGAAAAAGAAAATCAAGACCCAGACAATGGCAGAGAGTTCACATCAGAAGAATTCAAGGAATTATGCAAATATTCATGGATTAAGAGAGAGTTGACCACTCCATACAATCCACAACAAAATGGAGTTGTAGAAAGAAAGAATAGAACGATTATGGAAGCAACAAGAGCAATGCTTCATGATCAGGATCTTCCTATGCATCTATGGGAAGAAGCTACAAGAATAGTCATGTATGTACAAAATCGTACTCCACATAGAATATTGGACAACAAGACACCAAAAGAAACTCTCCGACAAGAAACCAAAAGTCAACCATCTCAGGATATTTGGCTGCCAGGTGTACATACACATCCCAAAGGAGAAAAGAACAAACTTAGACCCTTCAAGAAAGAAGGGCATATTTGTGGGATATAGTGAAAGCTCAAAGGCTTACTAAAAATACTTTCCAGGGACCAAGAAGATCGATATCAGCAGGGACATGACATTTGATGAAGTTTCGACATACACAAAATCCAAAAAGCTACCTATTGAAGACATTGAAGAACCAGAAATAACCAGGATCCGAGATATAACAATGAATGAAGCAACTCCAAAAGAAGATTGTGAAATAGAAGAACCTTGGGAACCTGTAGATCCACCCCGTGAGAAGAATTCTCACAAGAGGAAACCAGCATGGGTATGAGAGACAATTCTAGATGCAAAGAGATATGGCGCTCAAGAAGGAATGCACAGAGAAAGCAAGAGACCTAGGCCATACTACAGTTATGTAGCCCTGTTGTGCGACATCATTGACAAGGAACCTTCCAACTATGAAGAAGAGGCAGAAAAGAAAGAATGTAAGGATGACATGATCGAGCAATACCAGTCAATCATGAAGAATGATATATGGGATGTGGTCCCGAGACCAGAAGGGAAGTCTTTTGTGACCTCCAAGTGGATCTACAAGATCAAGCATGTTGCAGATGGCAACATAGAGAAATATAAAGCGATACTTGTGGCACATGGCTTCTCCCGAAAGGAAGGGATAGATTATCAGGATACTTTTGAACCTATATCCAGATACACTTCCATCAGAACAATACTTGCTCTGGCTACAATGATGAAATGGAAGGTACACCAGATGGATGTCAAGACAGCATTCTTGAATGGTGTAGTGGAAGAGGAAGTGTATATGGAGCAGCCACTCGGATTTGAAACACATGACAGGCAGACTCATGTGTGCAAATTGAAGAAAGCTTTGTACAAACTGAAGCAAGCGCTCAAGACATGGTACGACAGGATTGACAGCTTCTTGACTAGTTTGGGCTTTACCAAGTGTAAAGGGGACTCCAACCTTTACTACAAGGTTGAGAAAGGGAACTCAGTAATACTCCTATTGTATGTAGATGACATGTTTGTGACAGGTGAGGATGGGTTGATTACAGATACAAAGAGGAAGCTTACTGCCGAGTTCGAGATGAAGGACTTGGGCATGATGCATTATTTTCTAGGTATGGAGGTGTGGCAGAGTGCAGATGGAGTCTTCCTTAGTCAAGGGAAGTATACAGTTAGAGATCATGAAAAGGTTTAGGATGATGGACTGCAAGGCAATAGCCACACCCATGGCATCAAACTTGAAGCTACTTTGCGATGCTTCATCAGAGTCAATTGATGCCACAAATATATCGTCAGATGATTGGGTCATTGATGTACCTAACAAACACGAGACCAGACATATGCTTTGTTGTGAACACTTTGAGCCAGTTCCTGACGGATCCAAGACAAGTTCACCTAGTTGTTGCAAAGCATATATGGAGGTACCTAAAGGGTACAATTGATTATGGGCTCAGATATGATGCGAATCAAAAGGTTAACCTACAGGGTTATGTTGATTCGAACTGGGCTGGCAGTCCCGTAGATAGGCTGTTGCTTCATTTGGGATTAGGTGTGATCTCTTGGTTTAGCAAGAAGCAATCCTGCGTGGCACTGGGTACAGCCGAAGGAGAGTATGTCGCAACTTGTCCAGCTAGTTGTGAGGTAGTATCGCTTAGGAAGCTACTGTCTTATTTGTTTGATCTCCAGTTAAAGGTGACTTATATCTTCTGTAACAACCAAAGTTGTGTAAAGTTGTCTGAGAACCCAGTGTTCCATGACAAGTCGAAGCACATTGAGATCAAGTACCACTATATCAAGGATATGGTGCAGAGAGGAGTAGTGAAGCTCCTGTATGTTGCGACGGACAAGCAGATAGCTAATGTGTTGACCAAGCCACTAACCAGAGTGAAGTTTGGATTCTTCAGAGAAAAGCTTGGTGTACTTCAGATCGAGGTTCCCTCCAAGGGGAGGTGATGAGTCTAGAAGACGTAGATGCACGAGAACCTTTCTCACATGGTGGTAGGTGTGTCCTCCCATGGTGTAGATGTAAGGGTTGTTGTTGTTCTAGCATGGTTGAGGTGTGTGCATCTGGGCTATGCTCCGTGTGACGATGAGATGATTTGAAGATGATAAGATGGCAGTAGGCAATTCAAGTTTTGCAGAGGCATATAATCAGTCCTGGGATGCTACTTCAAGTTTTGCATAGGCATATAATCAGTCCTAGGAGATCCTTCAGGTTTTGCAAAGGCATATAATCAATCCTAGGATGCCCCTTCAAGTTTTGCAAAGGCGAATAATCAGTGTTGGGAGATCCTTCAGGTTTTGTAGAGGCATATAATCAATCCTGGGATGCTCCTTCTAGTTTTGCAGAGACATATAATCGGTCCTGGGATGCTCCTTCAAGTTTTGGAGGGCATATAGTCAGTCCTGGGAGATCCTTCAGGTTTTGCAAAGGCATATAATCAGTCCTAGGATGCTCCTTCAGGTTTTGCAGAGGCAATGTAATAAGTCTTAACCTATACCTACTTTGTGACTTGTTCGCTGAAATGAAGACCTACATGGAGGCTAGGCCTACATCCAGCATGAAAAAGGGTTGGCTCTGTAGAACTTCCTATGACGAGTAGATTCGAGAGATATCACCAATTGATCGAGATGATGAGGGCAGCAGCAGCAGTGACAATGATGATCTAGCATTGAAGGCTTGTGGCTATATGTATTAATGTCTATGTCAAGAGAATACCTTCCTAGTTAAGAGGGAGTGTTAATGTAACTGTAACTTCGGAAGATATTCACTTGTATATTTTATATTGTATTTATTGTAACTCTGACAGAGATGTATATTCCTCTGTCCGAAAAAGACTTTATTGTATTTAAGTCATGTAAAGTCATTGAGGCTAACCCTCCTTTGTATGTCGAGGCATCAGACCCCTGAGTTAAGTTGGAATAGGGTTATTAGACTCTCCTAGAGAAGTCGACCCTGTTGAGGGAAAAAGTCAAGTAAAGATAAAAGTATAAATAGAGAGGGTGCCTCTCTATTTATTAACACTTACTCATCAAGTTCGCATGAGCAAGAGAAAAGACAAGTTCGCACAAGTGGGAGAGAGAAAAGATGTTGAAGGGCATCTCCATATTTTGGGCTTTTACTTTTGCTATTGGTGCTCATTCTATCTCTGAAGAAGTTACAGGGTTTTCTCCTTTATGGTTTCCCCGAGGAAAAATCTTTGTCTCTTGTCTCTTGTGATTATTGCTGTGCATGTTATTCTCTCAAATAAGATCCTAGATCACGTTGAATAAATTGTAAAAATCTAACAGAATATCCCCCTAAAAAATAATCATCATCCTACCATTGGCTAGGGTAATAAAGATGCCAGGTAGAATTCTGTCAGAGAGCTTCAATACAATATGTCCTTGAACATAAGATCCCAATCATTGCCATGTTTCTAGTTTCGTCGAATGCCTTTTAGTGCCCACCATGGGGTTGTTGTCTGCCCACTTTCATCTGTAGCCTAGAGATGGTATATCTACATAATGTCCTGTTCTCTGAGAGTGGTGAAAATTGACATGAGGCTAGGAGCATACCATGAAGCAGCCATAATGTTAAATGCACATAATTGTCCCATTTAAGGAAGTTTTTCAACCAGTATCTTAACCTTAGAAAAAGAAAAGGAAAACTGATTGAACCTGGATGAGGAAATTCAACCGACAAAAAGCTTGAGCAGCATGTAAAACTCAGAAAAATGGCTTTTCTCCACGGTCTCTTCTCCACTATGGATTGGCAGCTAAAGTTATTTAAACAAGAGAGGTGTATTGGATTCCAGATGCCTCATATGTAGCAAACACAAACTATTCACTTTCTGTGTTACATATCTAATTGGTTTTAACATGGACCAGAGAGCTTGGAAAATATGATCTGAATTTGTACAAACAGTATCATTGCATTCATTTAGGTAGGCCTCTACGAACTACACAAGTTGAGATTATTTTTCAATCGTGATATTGAAATAGCATTTTATTTTACTCCTGATTCTAACAATGGCCCATTGCTCGTATGCCATAATGAAAGAAAAGAAATCCAGTCAAAGATCCGACCCATGCACCAAAAGCATTGCCTTGTATGAGAAACCTGGAAATCTTTTCTAGAGGGTAAGAAATCTCCTCCTCTAGACCAGGGAAAGCACATGACAATCAGGTAAAAACAACCATACTGGAGCTGAGTATATCCCTAAAATATACAATTTGTAGGCAAACATGAGCATTATTTTTGGTACATGGGTCCTGACCATGAACAGTAGCCAGGTCTCATCAATGTGATTATACCTTAAAGGCTATTTTCAAGCCACTTTATTAAACAGTTTCTTCGTTTGACATCCGTATCTTCATTATGTCTACCTATTTTTGCTTGGACAAACAAGTTTGTATCTTCAGGTGCCACGTTAAACATTATGGCCAGCCCTCATTTTGTACTAGTTGTATGTGAGATATCTCCTATAAAATGAAAAAAAAACATTAAACAATAAATAAAGGTACATTAATAGAGGATAGAATAAAAATCTTACCAATGACTTCTTGATTCCTTCGAGACATTTCATTGTTTACCACTTCATAAAACTGTATCTTATCGCGCAATCTTCCAATTTCATGGTTTTTAGCTTCAACCATTGCTTCCATATTTTGTTCCATCTCAGCCTTTGCTGAAACCCTTCCAATAGCTTCTGCTACATATCTTGCAACAACAAGCTGTATGCCAATTTCATCAATGCAGTCCAATCCCATATCCCGAGGCACTGAATTGATAATCGTGGATGGAAATGATATCCCAGCTGATGAAAAAATATTTGCCATTTTTTGCCACTGGTTCTGCATGTGATTCAAAGTTTCTTCTATTTGCTTCCGTTTTCTTGTCTCTACCAATAGATTTTCTTTTAAAGCATCAAGTTCAGTTTGCAGCCTTGTGTTTTTTGGCTCTGAGCCTTGCGATGCAACATCTTCAAGGGAGATATCTGTATTACAAAATAGTTGACACACAAAGATGTCATTGTCATTACACATCTTTAAATCTGAATAAAGAGATTATGGACCAGAAAATCTATCTAATAGAAAAATAACCTGAGGACAACATTGTTGATTTGCTTCATCTAAATATTCAGAATAACCCTTGACCATGAAGGAATATTTGCTTCAGCGTACTTTTGCAAAGTCATGACACATGATCATCATTATGTAAAAACTTAACTTCTAGGATAGTTGATCACTACTATCCCCGTAGAGTTTAGGTTGTTGCATTTATACATTAAACCCTTTAACTAGCTGTATATTAAGAATGTATTCCAGGGAAAAGGAGACCAATACATAATAATATAAAGCAGTCTACATAACACTAATATTGATCGCATTATCTGAAAGCATAGTTGTTTTCCACTCTTTTCTTTAATTTTCAAATCACTAAGTCAAAATCCAGAAGATGGAAATCCCCATGATCATAGAACGACAAAAGCTTATAAAGCTATAAATGATAGCAAGAAGCTTTTATGTTTATACCTATTTGGGAACACTGATATTCTGTAAACTATGGATCACCTAGAATAAGACCCAAAGTGACCTAGATCAGAAGTTTAGACCTACCCTATCACTTGACTGACTAGCTAACCTGAAAACCCCAATGTATGTGTCACACAGATTGAGACAAAGTAGTGACTAGAGAAGTTCAAGGGTTCGGTAGATTTTTAAAAACCCCTATGAAAGAGTTGGATAAGAATGGCCCAATTTTGCACAGGATATTAATAGGTGCTTTGGCACAGTTTTAAATGAGCAGTATGAAAGAGTTGGATAAGAATGGCCTAATTTTGCACAGGATATCAGTAGGTGCTTTGGTACAGTTTTAAATGAGGAGTATGAAAGAGTTGGATAAGAATGGCCTAATTTTGCACAGGATATTAATAGGTGCTTTAGCACAGTTTTAAATGAGCAGAAATTATAGATATATAGACGGACTGCTACACTAAGTCAAAAGAATTAAAACTTTCCAGCCCCCCGTCAGATGAAACATAGTTTTGCATTATTTAATTTATCAACATAACATCCTTGACAAAACAAAAGACTTGAATTAAACAGTCAAACAATGAAAGGCGCATGTGTTGAGCTACTTGCCAGTTGTGTAACAATTTCGAGTTATATTATAGACTTACCCAGCTCTTAAACATATTATTCATGCTAACGCATACATTTCTCAACATAGCAGATCCAAATACTAAATGCCAAAATGGAATGAACCAGAACCATATTTATTATTTTCAATATCTCAAGAAACACAAAAACTTGAAAATGACAAATAGCAGAGATGTACAGTGCAACATATACAAGAAAAAAAGAAACAAACATTCCAAAACGGATCCTGACCTTCAAGTGCATCAAAGAATTCACTTTGATTCGACTGGGAGTTATAATTCAAGCTCTTCTGATGTGTTGCACTGATATCCTCCATATCGCTGCTGCTTGCAATACTCTTCCACTCCTCTGTCTCTAAGAAATCGTCGCTACATCCGTCATCTTCCTCTCTTAGAACTGAATTAGGGGATCCTATAGCACCGTCGCCTTGACTTCCAATCGAACTCTCTCGCGCTAATGCGCTTTTGCTCAAAGATGAGCATGTTACAGAAGCTGGACTTCGACCTCCTGTGGATATCTTTTTTACGAATTCTGGACCGGCTGATGATCTCACAGAAGCTGAACTTTTGCCTCCTGGCCATATCTTTTCAACAAATTCCAGACCAGCTGAACCAGCTGGAGATTTCAGAGCAGCTGAACTTTCGGCAAAATCCAAACCAGCTGAAGGTACACCCAGAGAAGCCGAAGCCATGACTGGTCCAACACAGGGTTTTCCCCCACTTTCAACGTCATTTTCTCTCTTTCTCTCATTCTGCCGCGCCTTTTCCCCGCGATCGAATTCCTTGCCATTCCTCATAATAGGAGGCCCCCGTCTTTTAAGATCGACAACATAAGGAGATGGGTTAAAGGACTCAACAGTATCAGAGGGAATAGGGGCTGCAGCAGGGGTAGCATATAGAGCTGGAGAAATAAACCCACGGGGAGTTTTCTTGTTATCTGATGGACTATCTTTATATTCTTTGCCAGGGGGGTTCACAGACGAAGGACCATTAACATTACTCTTACTAATACCATTATTATCATTACTTGTAGGCTCTAAGCATCTGTCGAAGGCAATAACGCTAAAGGTAGGCATCTTTTATAAACAAAAATAATACAGAAAACCTCAATCCTTCAAGCAACCATGAA
Organism: Pseudotsuga menziesii; assembly: GCA_001517045.1. Classification (NCBI taxonomy): domain Eukaryota; kingdom Viridiplantae; phylum Streptophyta; class Pinopsida; order Pinales; family Pinaceae; genus Pseudotsuga; species Pseudotsuga menziesii. Next base: position 504,168 of record LPNX011062630.1, read on the forward strand.
ATCTTCAATATAACTTACTTCGAGATCAAGCTTCTGGCTTCGATTCTGCAAAAGTACAGGAAATTTTGGTTAAAGCGTTAAAGGGGGCGTCCTTTAGAGCTGTCCGGTGATCCCGGTGATCCCAGGCGATTTGAACTTTTGACTTAACAGAGATATCTGAAACAGAGAATCCGCGAAACCCTTGACAACTTCCGCCCTCGAAAACGGAATGAGAAGAAATCGAGCCGTGCTGTAATTCAATTTTGTGTACGTATTTCTTTTCCTATTCAAAGCTCAGGAACGAGAAGAAATTGAGCCGCGCTTTAATTCAATTTGTGTTTTGGGTTTTTTTTTCAATTCAAAACTCTGGCCGCTTGTATCTTGACTTCTGGGATTCTTTAGGGATGCTATTAGGTTTGGCAAGGGAGGCGTTGGGCAGCCGGGATAGATGCATGGCAGGTAGGTTTTTAATGGAAATGTCCATTTATATATCCGTTTTCCATGGGTTTCATATGGGTTTTAATGAAGAAGGATTTGGTAATTTTTGGATGACACCTGGTTGGAATTTAGGGATTCAAACATCCAGATTTCCAAAACAGAAATTATAATTTCCATCTAAATGAGATTAAAAATTCTTGAATTCTTGTGAAAACCGTTGATATTAGTTTCAATTGTGCAATAAAAGAACTAATTATTTCCCTTACTTTGTCCCATTTGATTGGCAGAAGATTCCGTTTATTTGGCTGGCAAGGAAGAGATTCCTTGTATTTGGCAGGCAAGGAAGAGATTCCATTTATTTGGCTGGCAATCAAGATTCCATTCAACTAAAGAAGTTCAGTATCTATTCTGGAAGTTTCTGAGCCTCCAATTCTAGATGGTTGTTATGTAGGGCCAATCCTTTATGGGTAAAAATGGCAGGCCCACCTTCATGTCGAGTGAAGGTGATGGAGCATAACTGTTTTTTCCTCGAGGCCCTCACCCTTCCATTCGAGGCTTTCGTGGGGAGAGGATGACTTGTGGTTGGATTTTGAATATATTTTAGTTTTTAATTTTTATTATTATATTAAATGTGGCGTTAGAATATATTGTGGTTGGATTTTGATTATTTTTTATTTTTTATTTTTTATATTAAATGTGGTGTTAGAATATTTTTTGTTGGTAAGTGGAAGAACCCTTTATTAGTAGGTTTTTCATTGGCTAAGTTAACAAAGGGTATCTAAGGTGTCAGCACCAACTCTTAACATGGTTAGCTTTTTTGGTATCCGTGGGATTTGACTCATGGTGCATTTTGAAGGACAATAATAAAAATTTCAAAACATCATTATATTACTATTATTTTTGAAGGGCAACAAAATTACTAAAACCTCATTATAAATTACTACTAGTAAATTAGTAATATCAATACTTTTATCTTGTTATTATATAAAATTACACTTTCCAAATTCCAACCATAATTTCACTAAAATGAAAAATATTAAGTTAGTATTATTTCCACCATCCAAGCTTTTCTATTTTGTAAGCTTTCTTGATTTTTTTGTGAAAGCAAAAACTATCATTTAACAATGATTTTTCTATTATTTATTGATTTTTTTACTATTGTAATTAGCATCTACATAGTGCAAATTCCAGTGCTCAATGCTCGCACATGAACTAAATGATTTGAAAGTTGGAACTTGGAAGGCTAGACCTGGAGCCTAGAAGACCTTGGAGTTTGAGAGTTGATAGTGGACACAAAGTCTTGGAAAGCATCATCAAGATTCAAAGGTACTACTTGTAGAATTTTATTGGTTTAGATTTAAAGATTTGTTTAAAAATCTACCATGATTTTCTGTATATTTTCTATAATTTATATAGATTTTAACTAGAAACATCAACATGCTTGAACTACAATTGTACCTTCTAAGAAAACGTAACAGATAGTAAGAATGGTCCACAGGTTCGCTCAGTATAAACATAGCTTTCTATTCGACCCTCTTCAATATTTATAATAGCGTTAACGTTTTCTTGGTTAACCATATTATCTAAAGCCATACTGAGGCCTTGAACAAGCATTGATCCTCAAACTAATAATTCCCAAGTATATTGTTCTCTATGAAAGAAACGAAGTAATTGCGAATGGGAAAAATATTTCCATGTCAAACCATTTTCAATGATTATTGAGTCCAAAGAAACAGACCAGAAAATGCAATTTCTCATGTTAGGTTATTATGCTTTAAAAATTTCAATATTACTGAGAATATAAACATTCAATACTTGAGCTACAATCGACCTTATGAGCAAATGTTACACACGGTAGGAATGATCCACAGGTTCGCTCAGTAACAAAATGGCTTTCTATACAGCCCTCTTCAATATTTAAAACAACACTAACATTTTCTTGAATAGGCATATCGAGGCCTTGAAGTTTGAACAATCCCAAATTCCCAAACTAGTATATTTTCCTATGGAAAATAACATAAATACTTGTGAATGCCATGCAAAATCATTCACCCCTGTCATGCAAAATCATCTGAAAAAAGGTTTATTTATATCTCAACTCTGTCCTCATTGCATTAGCGATGGGGGTTTATTTGCATTTCTTTCGATTATGGGTGGTCTCCTTATAGGGTTTGCTTTTATGGGCTCTTCTACATCCTTGCTTGTACATCCCTGCTTATTCTTTTTTACTTGTATTTTGATATAATATTAATTCGGTACATAAATGGTATATAAAATAAATAGAAATATGTACCATGATAGATATTTTTTTTTTACAGCAACGGACAGGTTTTGTATTAGCAAAACAGTGGCAGAGCCACCAACAGGTTACATCTTAAAGTCTAGGAGGGAGATAATCCTCAACCTCCCTGATATATTTCTAGAGTTACAAGTTCTCCAATAACTGAATTTGATAAAGTAAATAATATCAAATTCAATGCCGAAGACACTTAAAACATAATTCGTAATGGATCCTACCAGGCTTATCGTTCCATGCCCATATCGCTGCTTCTTTGAGCATCATTTTTCCAAATTCTGCAACACGTGAGCTTCTAGTTGCCTGTTCGGTTTCCTTTGCATAGCTCGATCCTCCTTTCCAGATGCAGATGCGTCCTAGCTGCTGCATTACTTATTTCAAGGTCCAATTTGAGATCTGAAGACGTCTCAAATCTTCGGCAAGTTTCCTTCATTGGAATGTGTTCATTTCTTTCTGGAATCGCCACTCCTAGCCTGAGGAGAACGGCTGGATACTCCCCTTGCATGATTCTAGCATAAATATCCATCCTTTCTTTCGAGCTCCTAAGGAATGACCAGGAATTAAGGCAGAGCAAATTAGTCAGCGTGTTTCTAATCGATCTCTTCCCCGGTGGCAGTTCGATTCTATACTTGCCTTCAGGGCAATACCAGGATCAATTTCCCATGATTAGTTAGAAGTTCCCCCTTGCTTAACAGAACTCCAACGTTGGCAGCTGTATCAGCTGCAGAGTTTAGCTTCCGGAGAATGTGGAATATCTCTACATGCTTGAACGTCAGGATAATCCTTTTTATTCGGTTCAGAGTTTGTCTTAGATGAAGATTTGAGATTCTGGAGCTTTGATTCACGGCTTGGATGATGATCTTGGAGTCACCGAAAACTATTAGCTCATTTATTCCCAGGTTTTTTGCTTGGATCAGTCCCTGCCATAGAGCTAAACCTTCCGCCTTATTATTGGTTTCGGTGCCTAGGCCCCAAGAATACTTTAACAGTAGATTGTCTTCAGGGTCATAGAGCACCCCTCCTCCTCCCGCCTCCCCTGGGTTTCCTTTCGAAGCCCCGTCAAAGAAGAGAGAGTTCCTGTTCAGCTTCTTCCTCCAATCCTTAAACTCCCCTGGTTCTTTCCTGATTTCCCACATGGCCAACTTTGGAGATTTTGTGGAGTAGAGGGGGGTTTTCAACAGATCTGGATTTAAACTAGACAGCCATACTTCTTCAGAAGCCTGCAGCGTTGATTTGGAATAATGCTCTCCTTGGAATTTAAGAGTGTCCCCCAGGAGGCTTTTGGCTTTGGAGACAACCTGTTGAGGAGAGGTGGTTAGTCCTTTAAAGATGCGATTGTTTCGTTCCAGCCAAAGTTTCCATAAAATGAATTTAGGCATAATCAGCCAAGCATAAGCAATCTTGTCCTTCTGATGAGATACGAATGGGGATGTGCTATTCCAGTGACAGAAGAATGAAGGTATATCCGTGGGAGTAGCGACCTGCATCCAGGGCGTGGTAGCCAGTCTCCAGACCTCTTTTGCAAAAGGGCAATCAAAAAACAAGTGGAGAGACTTCTCTTCNCAACCTGCATCCAGGGCGTGGTAGCCAGTCTCCAGACCTCTTTTGCAAAAGGGCAATCAAAAAACAAGTGGAGAGACTTCTCTTCCTCCTTTAGACAGAGTGAGCATTGAGATGGCCCTTCCCAACCTTTTTTCTGAAGAGTTTCTGCAGTCAATACGCTGTTGTGAGCTAGCAGCCAACTGAAGCGGTCCACTTTTGGCATAGATTTAAGGTTCCAGATACTCTTCCAGACTTTTGGGTTTGTAGGAACATTTGGGATTGCCTTGAGTGCTCTGTATCCTTCTGCTACCGTGTAGATTCCTGATTGTGATCCCCATCCTCTGCGATCCTGAAGATTGAGAGCCACCGGCGCTTTTCCATGCAAAAGAGATAGGAATCGGAGTTGGTCGTTGAGGAGATGTTGTGGGCAGTCCGGCAACGTCCAATCCATCCAGCCCCCTGTCCCGTCCTCTCTCCAAAGTGAAATATCAGCGAGGGTGATTTTTCCTTCAGCATCCAAGTGTCTCTTGAATGCTTCCATTCCTGGAG
>LPNX011062630.1:513036-540123 GCA_001517045.1 Pseudotsuga menziesii
AAAAATTCAATATTGAGTCACGTACCATGATAGATATTAATAGTGACCATTTTTTATTTTAATATAAAAATGTTAACAAAAAAATATTATTTTGAAAAAAAAAATTAACAAAAATTAATTATTGAAGGGTATTTTTTTTGTAAACCTTCATTTTTTAAGGGTAAAATTTTAAACAAAACTTTTCATGACTGACAATATAAAATGCCAAAATGTTAAAAAATATATATTTTGACGGGTAGAATTAAAACCAAATTCCAACACTGCCGAAAACCTTTTCACTTAGGGGTCATCTTAACCATACCCTGCCACTGATTGTTCTACATCTCACGGATGTGGCGTTAAAATATATTGCTATGGTTATAGTTTTAAAAAAATATGTATCATTCGATTTAATTATAATTTATTTGTCCATGAAGATACTTATAATAAATATGTATATCATAATTTACTTGAGTATGAAGATTTGTATAGTTAGAAATATTTGTATTGAGTATTTTGGATATAAAAATTTGTGTCTTCTAAACTTTCCAGGATTTGGAATTAAGTATTTGATATTTCGGCATGATTTTGAAAAAATTGGTATAAATTTTTAAAAATCTAGGTTATAATTGTTAAACTTTGAAAATTTGAGTGCCCGAAGGGTTTTTAAGTATGTTGAATCCATTTCTACCATTTAAACATAGTTAAATTCAGATTTTGCAAAATAAAAAACACTAGATTTCAGCCAAAAGCCCCATTTCTAGCGAAATGGTCGAAGATTTTGACATCTCCTATAAGAAATTATTTGACATGAATATTTGTATAGCTAGAAATATTTGTATTAACTACTTTTTATATAAGAATTTATTTGAGCATGACGATTTGTAAAGTTATAAATATTTGTATTAAGTATTTTGGACAAAACTATATTGGAATTAAGGTTAATTTCAAATGTTTTACTCATCGTGCATAACGATTAGATGAGTCTAATGGGTTGTGGGTGTGGGGAATCATTTATGATCCTAGAGGTATTCAGGGATTTGCACATGCATGACGCAATGGGAAGGCAACAAACAATCAAGTAAAAATATTACATCTCTATTATGGATTATTGCTCAATAGGGAAATGGAAAACAAAAACATAACCACTTGGAGGGACTCGACAATAGTTATACATGATGATGATGATGATGATGATAGTTATAGACATCCATTTAAGACCATCTTTGGTCTACCGAACTTTTTTTCACAAAAGAAAAAACCAATACTTGATATTTAGATAATGAATCAAAGTATTACATCATAGTACTAAAAAATTCCAGTCCATACCTCCTATGGCATAACTACAAAATATATCAAAATTTGTGCATGATAATAAGCTCAGAGTTTTCGACACACATACTAAATATGACAGAGTGAGGCCTACAGCCATCATCAAATAAGCATATAGTGACATATAGCTTCCTGATTGAACCAATACAAAAGGAAAGAGAAACTAAGATCTCTCAATATGAGACCTCCAACTCATTGCCCTATAGAAATTCCTACCAAAAAATAGATCCCTTTAAAGATGATAGAGCTTTCTTGGATTAAAAAAAATGCTTCCCTATTGTGTTCTCTGAAAATGTGATGGAAATATATATTTTTGAATGTTTCCTGCAAAACTTTTATTTTGGTTTGCCAACAAGCTAGCAGTGGAAATGGAGAATTGCTAAGCTATTGAGCTCAACCACAGAGCTATGGGCACCTCCACAATATCTATCTAGCTTGGAATCCACAATAACTACACACCCAACACAAGGAAGTATTCCCTTCACTGCTACATAGTCCCTCAAACCACACCTTCCCTTCCATTGCTCTTCAGGGTGTGCATAGAAGAATAGCCAGCCCTCTCGATCTATTTGTGAGGTTCCTCTCTTCACTAGGTTTATCAAGCCAATTCTAGGCCTCTTCAACTCCTAAGTCTTTCAGACCAAAATAGGGATGCACACAGCGGCAAAATACAAATGTTGGGTTTGTAGAAAAACGTTTGACAACCAAAAACAAAATTGCAGAAGGGGGAAATCAACCTTGGGTGAGCAATTCGATTACAGAAAGCGTTTATGGGCATTGCATGGGGCAAAAACAACCTCCCTAAACCCACAAATCAAGAAATCTCTCTTCCCATCCACTGAGCAACACAAAACTGAATTTCTGGGTATGGGAAAATGAGGAAATCAACAGAAATCGTGAAGGAAAACACACCAGCTATCTCCAATTGCGTGAGTAAGAGAAATGCATGGGTGAATAATGGAATGGGCGACCATTTCTTGGAGTTTTCTTGCCCCATAGGTCAAAATTCGGTTTCCCAAAACTAATGGCTTGCCTCAATACGAAATTGACTGCCATACTCTTCCATTCCCAAGGCACTAACTACCTCAACCAATTTTTGGAAGAAATAAATGATTGAGTGAATAAGACAAAAAAGGTATTTGACAAATCTATGGGTTCTCCCATTGATATTTGGATTTACCCTATTGGCTCAATGGTTTGAATATTTTCCCTCCTTATTCCTTGTGAAATCATGCCCCCATCTCTTTGTTGCATTGCATAGCTAGTTGTGGGTATTTTTAATTAAATTGCATATTTACATGATGTCTCAATTTATAATGTGTATGGCTAGCACGAGAACCATAGGTATCGATTTTAACTGTCGATACATAAAATGCTACCTTGATGGCGGGGCATTGGCCTTTAGCTCCTCACCATGATTTAATAATGGTATTTACATCATATACAATTTTAATGCAATAGGGGTCAAAATTGGGATATTACATGCAGCCCCAAACTTCACAACCATATAAGATAACATGAGTGACGAGAGTCTATGCTAGTTCAACGGGATCATCTAATTACCACAACATTAAAGAAAATATATTTCTTTTAAGTTCTTGGACATCAAAGCAAAGACATTGATCGGTAAGCCAATTAAGCATAAGGACCAAGCATAAATTTTTTCTAGAAATAAGGGGAGATTTATCTTCCATCCTTTTTTAACATACTTGTTTTTATTTTTCGATGGTATTTTTCATTTTATGCTAGTTGTATGTGAGATATCTCCTAAAAAAATGAAAAATACCATTAAAAATTAAAAATAGGTATATTAACATAGGATGGAGTGATGTGGATTTGCCTTGCATAGCTACATCACCTTGGGTCACTATTGTGTACAACATCATCATTGGAGCTTGAGACTTGTACTCTATGAAATTAGTACTTCAGTTGGGTGTGGCTTACTTGTCTTAAGTAGGCTTGCTTGTAAAGCTTAGGACAACTTGTATCATATAGTTGACCTCCCTTACCTCACATGTAAATAGAGAAACGAGAGAGCTTTTCCAAACAACACATCACATCACACATTCATTTGTATCTCTTCTTTGGAGTGCTCTTTTATTGTTGTGTTAAAATTCATAAGGAAACCCTAGTGGAGCATGTGAAGAGGAGGTGGACAATTTCTTTCTCTTGAGATTATTCTTTGTACATTTGATCTCTCTCAGGTGCTAGGGTTTCTTGGTCTTTTGGAGCGTCTTGGATTCTAGGGTCAGGGCTTCATCCCTTCAAGGCTAAAGATTAGGGTTTAAAGGACCTTTGATGTACTTGGAGAAGAAAAGGAGGAGGACGTCTTTCCTTGAAGACAGTGCTAGAGATATTCTTGCACTTGGAAGAACTAGGGTTTGTTGACTAACCCTAGCTAAGGCATCTTGGGTGGTTGGATTTTGTCATAGCCTATAAAAGAGGCTATGGTATGTATGTACGTCAGTCACTGAGCATATATATAAGAGATTTCTAGTTGTTGACATAGTGTGCATATCACACACTTGATTTCAACATTTTATCTTCATGGGAATATTATTCCTAGGTCTTAGTCGTTTGGTTGATTTGACACACGCAAGAGAAAATTGCAAATGGACTTGGCACTAATATTGAAGATAATAGTGCAACCATCTATTGATATTGTGTTTGTTGTTATATTTGATATATAAGAAGAATTTCCAGATATTATTTATGCATGCGAAGTTGCCCCAAAGGGTTTGAAAATCATTGGAATGATCGATATCTATTTTTCTCAAATGTCATGAATTTTGGGGTGAGTAGAAGTGAATTATTTTGATTGTTATGTTGTTGTTTTTCACCTTAATTTACAATAGTCATGAAGGATAACAACTATCGGGTTAATATCTTAGAAACCTTCTTGTAAGAGGGTGAATTTCCAGTTTTGCATTAATTACCTGATGCAAATGAAATTTCAGCAATCGACTCACTTAGCAGGCATCTATGATCTAGAGAGGGGGAAATTAATGGAAGAAGCAAAAATCTAGCAGGTAACAAAAAATCAACTAGAGGAATCTCAACTCCCAGAGACAAGAGGGACAGCATTGGTCTATCATGGAAAATTTCATCTTTAAACTATGTTTCTCAAATGCTTTGTAAATTTTCTAGGAAATAGATATGGACGAGAGTATACCTTCCATTTTGGATGTAGTATGGACAAGAAGAATACATTTTTTTATAACAGTCGTAATATATACTAGTTCTGAGTAAACAAAGAAATGTTTTTTTAAAGAAAAAAAAACACTTTCTTGCTATTCCACTTATTCAAAGAAAATTAAAGTCACATAGCCGACATAACTACTATCGAAAGTAGAAAATATTGGCCCTCTCCAAGGCTCTCACAAATGTCAATAACAAAAACCAAACAAGTCCTAACTTAACTATCAATTAAGTTGAGTTACAAAAGAACCAACACATCTCATCATCCAAAGAGTAGCCAGTTTCAAAGACTCCACAACTACATATCAAAACTAGATGACTACATAAACATAACAATCCAGCCTTAGAAGCACAACTGAAAATTGATTCACCTAATCACTAAAACAAAGCCTTCACAAATAACAATCTTCGAATATGTCAATTATGTATCACTATGTTATATAATTCAGCTACATTTTCATTTTAATACAAAATATTCATCTTATAAAATTAAAAAACAAAAAAAACAAAAAAAACACTTCTTTTAACATTGTTTTTTACATACATATTTGATTTGAAATTTTGTTTTTTATAATAGAACTTGTTTTTTTCTATTTACATTAATTATTATTAATTTTTTACTAGGGATATCGACAACTGGGTACTCGCGTGACACGAGGTCCAGGGATCCATTACTGCTACCACTATAACCCTAGGTGCCTCACACCCACCCACAAGACATGGGACACAGGTAAACCTGGGCGGGATTTGATCTTGTAACCTCCTTTAAAACAAGTGACTTCATATCAAACGATGACAATAAACCACACTAGTTTGAGCTTCTATTTACATTAATTATAATAACAAATCTAATTTTAAATAATTTGGTTAACAAGGTGTCTCTTTAAAAAATAAACACTTTATATTATTTATCATTGATATTTTGAATAAAAGAAAAAATTACAATTTGAATAGTTATTCAAATTACTTATAAACACTTTTTTTTTAATAAATAGTCAATAATTTTATTGATTTTTAAATAATTTTAATGATTTAGGTGGATGAAATTAGTTATAATTTTATTATCTCTTATTTTTTAAATAAATAATTAATAATTTTATTAATTTTTAAATAATTCTAACGATTTACGTCGATCAAATTTTATAAAGATTTTCATTTCTTTACAATGCAGTTCCAATTTCAATGATTGAATCCATTTAAATTACTCACAAACATCTATCCCATAAATTGCCATAAAGTTTTTCATTTCTTTACATTGCAATTCCAATTTCAATGATTAAATCCATTTAAATTACTCACAAAATATTTTAAACCCCAATTTGAAGAGAGCAAAAGATACTTTGTCACCCGAATTCAAAACAAACCTTATCCTGAAAGTCAACCATTTAAATGCATATTATCTACAATGTAAAAATCCAAGTCCACTTATTTGAATGAAGAACATGTAGCTGTTTTTTTTTTAACTATGAGAAATTCTCTATATTGTTCAACGAACTGCACCACATAGATATTAAACTTATGAATCGGGACCAACCTTCGTATCAGGTAGGATATAACGAGAGTACGACCATCACCGTAATCATACAGGAATTTTTTGGGGTTCAGTATGCCTTCCTACATCTCTCTCGCAGGAATCGAAACTGAACTTCTATCAAGACGACCATTAGACCTTCACGTTGCACCATCCATCACACCCCCTCACCATAAAGTTTAAACATAAAACCTCATAAAAACCAAACCATATTGATTTACACCTCATAGTTTGAAAAACATGTAGCTTATGAGTTTCAAGTTTCAACTATAATGAGCAAGATGTACAAAGCAAGGATAACTAGGATGTAAGATTCAAGGTTTTGTTGCCATTACCTAACGGGCAAGATTCTTGATTCGTTGCCATTATAATATCTATAAAGTGCATTACTTTGAAGGAAAGGGGCCCAAGATTCTTGATTTCGTTGCCATTATAATATCTATAAAGTGCATTACTTTGAAGGAAAGGGGCCCATTGCCTCTAGTGTTTCAACTCCACCAATTTATTGTATAACATTATGGGCACGTGCATTTACTATGAACATTATTAAATTCATTTTAGTATATATAATGAGAGTTGTTTTCTTTAAGGGCCTTATTGGAATTGTATATATAAATCCTAGAGATGGGTGTAATTCATATAATATTGGCTTAAATCATTTTGGTATAACGCTAACATATTATGAATACAAGATCTATTGGTCTTTGAACAAATTCATGGTCAAGTTAATGTAAAAACTACTTATGATGTTATTATAATTTTTTATCTCAATGTAAAACCTACTTATGATGTTATTATAATTTTTTAATCTCAATTTTAGAAGAAAGTGGTAGTATTCTAGAATTTAATTAACATTTATATCAAAAGGTGTAAAGGAACGTTGAGAGGTAAAAATATTGAGTCTTTCTATAACTGAATCTTTTTTACTTACCTTGGGAGACTGGAAATTACATTTTAATAATACTTTCATGGGTATTACTAATTCGAGCTACAACTGAGGTTTTACTTCAAGACATTCATGACTAAATACATTAATGACATCCGCGATCGGAGGATCAACATATATAAATTTCCTTAACGACCCTTGTTTATTTGGATTTATTGACTTTCAGAATAAATTTTAACTTGTTTTCCAACCTGTCTTTCTTGATTGGGATTTCTGCTTTCCAAATCGAGAAGCTGAAATCTATTTTTTAGAGGTTCGTTGAAATTTTTTTTCCACTTTGCGATTTCCGATTTTCAGATTCTGAAAGTCCTATAATTTTCAATAAGGAAATGTCCCTTTCTCGATTTTTGATATTCGAGTTGCGGAAAGCGGAAATATAGTTATTTTTCGAACGGTTTTATGATATTTGCGATTTTCAATTTTCGGATTACGGAAGTCGGCAATATTGCTTTTCGGATCGCGAAAATCAGAAAACTCACAAGTTTGTTTTGATCGAATCTTTACTTCCCGATTTTCGACTTTCAAATTTAGGAACATGGAAATCGGAAATCACAATTATTTGGACCTTAGCACTATCTCGTTATATTTTGTCGCTTCAATTGTAGCCGTCCATATATCCTATATCTATGGTCTGCATAATTTTTGCCGTTTAATTTTGGGTTTTAAATATGTTTGAAGCTACAACTGTTTTTACCATTTTGCTCATGCTTTCTTGCTGTGTTCAAATATTTTACTGCAGATTTTTCCTTGCTCCAGCTCACGGATTTACATTTTTCTAAGCTTTTTCACCAGTAAGTAATTACCACTCAACCGTTTTTCTGTTGGTTTGAAGTCATGTCACTGTTTTAAACATGGTTGCCATGATCCAATCAAAGATAATGTCCACCACCTCCAGGAACACCTGGTCGAAAACAACTCTCTAGGAGCAAAAGAAGAAAGACCGAAACTCCAGTGTGTTCACTGATACCAATGGACGTGTGTCTGATACATTGTACCTGGACTGGGCCAGGATTTATGCCATTTTTTACAATGACGATTTATCCTCTGTCACCTGTGATCAACAGGCTTATGAACGAATTCAGAGTTCACAGCTTCACTGCATTGTTGCTAGACCCCCTTTCATGCCCTATACAGACCCTGTTAAGTGGGCGTTGGACTATGCAAACCCTAAGGAATGCTCTTTCAACGACAATACCCATACTCCCATTGCATCGTTCCATTCCGATGTATTTGCTATGGCTTATGCGCTTGGCCCTCCTATACAGCTTTTGACATCAAAATTTCTTGATGAGGCCATTACCCGGTTCAACTACGAAGAGGTGGTCAAGTCTTGGATGAACAACACGAAATTGTTTAGGGAACAATCTATAACCTTCGCTAATGCCTATACAATTTCCTGGTTTAGGGAGCCATTCTCATTACTAGCAGCTATGTTTTGTCGCTTGTATGGGTCGACAAATTGCTCCTTATTCAAATCTAAGTGGGTTCTTGTGGCTCATCACATTTTGCTTACAGGTGATTCTTTCAATTGGGCACAAGTTTTATCTTTCAATTTGAAAGATGAAATTGAGAAGTATCAGAAAACCTTGACCAAACGAAAGCCAACATTTTACATGTCAGGGTTTGTGATGGATGCTTTCTCTGCAACTTCTCCTTTCCCTTATTTAAATTGGGACTGGAACAAGAATTATGCCCCAGTGCACATATATTTTTGTGATATGTGGGAGGACAATTTCGTTCCTCGAATTTACGAGATTTACGACGTATTCCTTGGGTCGATGTACCATACAATTTTCAAGGCTGACGCTTCGACATTTTCTTAGAGAGCGAGGGCATTAATTTCAGTACATGGCGATTGGTATGTTAGAGAATATTTCTCCTATATGAGGATTTGGGGCAGCAATACAGTGCTTATGCTATCGGAATTGTCCCTGATCGTATGGTACTACAGGAATTCACCTTTCAGACGGTTGTCGATGGGGTTTTTCCCAAGCTGACAAAGCACAAGAAAAGGGCGTGGCCCAAATTTCCCTTGAATCTGGACTCCCTTGTACTTTAGAATTCTACCCATGCAGCTGTGCTAGGTAAAGAAATTTCTATCATGATTTTGGGAGAGGCACCCAAGAGGATGCATGACCCAAAATCTTATCTTGCCAACCTCTTTGCACATGAGCGTGCTAAGTCTCATTATGTTCATGAAGATGATCCTGATGATTCTATGTTGAGAGCAGTTGTGGATTTTCGAGAGGCAAGGAGCAAGATCAAGGATTCAGAGGTTAAGTCTCATCTCTACAAATACCAAAAGGACATTAAGGATCGTACTCTTCATTACAGAGAAACTAAACTGAAGATACAATAGGACCTTCAAAAGCAGAACATGGAGAAAGAAGCAAAAGAGCAAGCAACAAGCTCTGTTGTTGCTCTTGCTACTGAGCCTAAGGATAAAGGTAAGGGTATCCTTGATGGTCCTTCCAGTCTTCAGCCTACCTCAATGGAAGAAACTCCGCAAAAGGGAGCAGAGTTTAAGAAGAATTTTGAGAGAATCGGTTCTCAATTGCAAACTCACACAGAAATGGTTGAGTCACAGTCTAAGAAGCAAAAGACTCAATTGAGTTCTGAGTAGGTCCAATCAAAATAGGATCCCAGGGAAAAACAAACGATGCCCTTACTGCAAATTTCTCAAATAGAACAGGTACTCGTGCAAGTCCCTCCCATATGATAGGTAAATCCTCTTCCTCCCTCTGATGTTGAAATTCATGACATAAACAATGATCTTGAGGAAGAGACTGGTACTTCCACTTGTCCAGTTAGTATTTTTCCTTGGTATCATCCATTCCCATTCCTAAGGACTCTAAATTTGTTTTAGGTGGATCATTTTCCCATCAGTCTTTTTTTGAAATTAATCTTTCACCAATTTACTCACCCATTTATACTTCTTCTCCTCCCCATTCGCCACCTCATCTTATCCCAACATCCCCACTTTCTAAGCTTCCTTGGATAAAAATTCCTTACATCTCCACAACTCTTTCTCCTAAAGTTGATGCACCTATACTCAATTCCTCGTCATCCCTCACATTTAGTTATTTTACTTCTCCTATGAACATCTCATCCCTCAATACAAAAATCCCTCTTTCCTAGACAGAAACTGATGCCCTAGTTACCACTCAGCAGCAAACCATTTCACCCCCTGAAGGAATGGTAGATTTTGGAGAAGATGTTGTGGTATCTATGGGAAAATAATACTGGAGTAAGAAGGACAAATTTGTGATCAAGTGAGGAGTTAAGAGGACAAGAGAGGGCTCAACCAAATAGATGCCTTCCCTCAATCAGGTTTTATGGAAATCAGATACCCCTAATATAAAGCAAGGGGCATTAGATACAACAACTGCTATGGGAGCTTTTGCAGGGGATAATTACAACTCTATTTCATAACTGAGTGTGACCCTTATTGATAAGGAACAAGAATTGCAAAAGACTATATTGGACTTAGCAGCGGCTGAGGCAAAACATGCAGAAGAGGTTAAGCAGCTGAAACAAGAATATGAGAGCAAAATCAAGCAATGGCAGAAGAAGACAGAAGATCTCAAACATCAGCTTGGAAAATCAGATTTTCTCAATCAGCAGCAAGTGGAAAAGATTGTCATCCTTGAGCAACAGTTGAAGGATGGTTAGAGAGAATCAACAACCTCTTCTTTTTCAAATTTGACACCAGAAGAGTTTAAGCAGGTACTCTACAGAGTGCACGAAGATTATCGCCAGGCCATGGTAAGTCTATATACCTGTTTTGATGAGATGCAGGGTTTATATAATTAATTTGGTCAACATTATGAAACTTTGGAAACCCACCATGATCAAACAAGAGCAACGCTTAGGGCTTTAGAACATGGGATAGATTGGCAAATGCATATCTTAGATAGACCAGATGATATGCCAATTTTGGATAATCTGCAAGCCAAAACGACTAAGGTCATAATTGAGACATGGGAGAATATCTGTGACTCAGTGCAAGCTATGATCAGAGAAGGACAGTTGGATTGTGAACGTAGGTGGTCAGCTTCTAAAGTTTTGCTTGGTTATTTGGACTTGCATGTGTTAGATCCTATTTCTCATGTGCCTTCACCAAAACTCTTGCTAGAACAGGTTGAACAACATTTCGATGCAACCAAGGAGCAGATCCAACAGATAAATCACTTGACCATGCAAGAGATCGAGAAATGGATTGAGAGCCCTTACTCTTCAATGGCTCTGATAAAGGTGCACCTGAAAGAGTGGAAGAAAACAAAGAAGAAGGAGATCACCTCCCAAATTTGCAAAACATAAATCCACTTGAGACATGCCCATTTTTTGGAGATTGACGAGTTGATGAACCTACATGCGAAGTGGCGTTCTGCCCTTGGCAAGCCTTGAAATTGTTTGATTTTGTAATCCCACATCTTGGAAATTTTGTTTTCTTGAAAATTTGTAATATTATTTATAGGGAGAAATTTCCCAAGTATAGTGAGGACTTTTAGAGAGTAAGTTGAAGGTTTACACAGGAGAAAGCACTACTGAGAACATAACATGAAAGTATGGGGTTTTAGAAGTTTGTAATTTTTTACAGATTAATAAAATTACAGTCATTTCATATTCTGTTTCATGGTTCTTCATTGAATGTTTTTAATGAATTTCAGTCTATCTCCTAATCTGTCTGGCTTGCTAATTATTGGTGGCTTACTATAAATGTGTCAATTCATGTGCTGATTTTTCTTTACTAAACTGACATGTGCAATGTGTATCAAGTGAATGTCTTCATTTGGTGTACATGATTATTTACATTGTTGATAATTGGTTATTGATCTCTAATATTGATTTGTTAATTAATATTGTTTCTTTCACTCATTGTGTATCTCTAACGCTTTGGACAGAATTCTTGGCAATTTTATTTGTTAAGTTAGTCTGAAGTTAAGCTAAAAGAAGTGATCTTCATTTGCATGTTTGCACATTAAATGGTTGTTCTCTTTCATCTTTTACATCCTGCAATAGTACTATTTTGAAGTTATTACTCATCATGTTTATGTGTCCTTAAACAGTTAGTTAGGAATCATTTTTTTTCCAATCTTTTCATGCTTATCCTCCCAGCAGATCTTGTACATATGAAAACCATTTTTCCAATGGAGGCCTTGTATCCATAGGATCTTACAATTTCAAACAGCTTGAGGATAGAGTCTTGTCTGCATGGGAACAGTTCAAGCACCTTTTGTTTTCTAAGTATCATTTTGACCGCTTTCGCCTTCAACAGTACGCTTTTCGCAGTGCCGGAAGCACGGATCCATTTTTTGCAAGTCATCGAGGAAGTCCATTCTCGAGTTTCGCTTTCCGCAGTGCGGATCAGGGAATTGTCAGTTTGTGTTAATAAAATGGTTGTGTTTCCAGCTTTAGTTTTCTGCAGTGCGAAACACAAAAATTGGAAGTTACAATTTTGTAATAAAAGTATATGTATTTTCGACTTTCGCTTTCCGCAGTGTGCAATGCAGAAATCAGAAAAGCATTTGTGTCAAATATTGGAACTTTGATTTTTCTGTTCGCAATTTTTTTTCATCTGCTTTTCATTTTCCGCAATGCGAAATGCAAGATCCGGAGGCCTCGTATCCATAGGACTATTTCTTTTTGTTGACTTCCTTGTAGATTTTCCAACAACCTACACACCGGGCCCATCAACAAGTTGTTGTGTCAGCTGAACTGGCCAAGTGGAGCCAACGAAGCTTGTAGCAACCGTGTTGGCGTGAAAGGCTAAGTTGAGCCGGAAAAGAAGGAAGTACAGAAAAAATCTAAGGCAAAGTAAATTCTGATTTCCGGAGTCCAAGGTCGGAAAGCGGAAGTCGGAAGTGTAGAAAAGGATAAGGTCGAAAGTTAAGTTTTCTGATTTCTGAGTTTCGCACTGAAGGGAGGAAAGGCGGAATGCGAAAGACAGAACCATGGATAGAGTTTCCATCATTTGATAGTTTTTGGACTTCCGAGTTCCGAAGGCAGAAGGCTTTTGTCAACGAACATGTCTGGGGCAAGTTTGGCACATGATCACATCAATGAATTGGGTGAGTTTCTTTATGTAAATTTGGCATCTGAACAGTTTTCTGGAGAGATTCCTCCAGGCTTCAGCATCTTAACCAACTTTAAATTGAGATATTTTTGGAGAAATGAATTTAAATCAGAGATTGAGACCCTTGGCTTTATCAAACATGTCAACATCTTAAAGCTCATGTGTAGCATCTCCAGTGCAGAATCACATTTCAATTTATTGGTATTTGAATACATACAAAATGGAAGCAAAGATCAAATATCTCAAAATATAAAAGCATCACAAGTCTGTTTTTGGCATCCCGATCATCGCCCTCCTCTGCTAGTATCTTCAAAACCTTCTTAGCAAGCTTTTGGACTGTGAAATCTTCTGTCGGAGCCAATAAGCATCAATGTCCTAGACATTCAATCCTACGTCTATTTCTTCCATGTCATCATCATCATCATCAATACCACCCATCTGTATAGCATCTGTCTCGTGCCCCTCCTTCCTATCGTCATCATTCTCTTCATCACGACACTTTTCCAGCTCCTGATTCAAATCGTTGTGATCGTCATCCTCTTCCTCCTCAAATTCAACCACAACGTCGATGTCATCATCAAGGGATTCCCCTGCTGCTCCCCCTGTTCCTGCCCCAACCTCGCCACCAGCTTCCTGGAAACCAGTTATCAGCTTACCAATTGAAACGAGCTGGGAAAATGCTGCACAGTTATTGTATTAAGAATCTTTTCAAAATCCTTCTTATCTGGGTCTTTTATTTTTTCATTCTTCAAAACATCTGACACTTCATTTGTAGCCTCTCTTAAGATATCATGTGGTTGATCCCCAAACTGCTGTTGTATCGTACTGAGAAGGGTCTCATAAGCAGATGTAGTCTCCTTAATTTTGATAAAGTGAACCGATACAATGTTTAGGTCTAGGTCTGGAATATGTAGTTAGAACTAAACTGGAATTCGCTTTGTACCCATAATGTTTAAAGCAGGCATAAGCCTCGGCTCCTGCCCCAAATGTGCCATTTCCCTGCAAATTTGTAATTGCAATTGCAGATAAAAACAAGAAGACAAAAATCTAAAACTGTCCCTTCCATACCCTCAAAATCTGTGCACCCAAAATGATCCGGATCTTGGGGGCTGAGACCCGGGAGGCTTGGATCCTGAGAGAGGAGGGGAGTAAACCTGTAAATTGTTATCATTTGATGCATAGAGTAACATAGAGTAAATAGGTCACATGGAGGGGTGAGGCTCAAAGAGGGTTCTTTGAGCCTCACCTCTCAAACCATACTAAGAAAAGGAACTCAGAACCAGTAACCCAATAACTCAATAGAATGAGAAAAATGTAGGATGTCGAAAATCCTTCAATGATTTATTGAGAAGGCATAGAGCCTTTTTATAACATTATTACAATGTGCCTTGGGGAAAAACCATAGTTCAAAACCATGGGTTATGAAATACCATGGATGAGAGATGGTGATCTCTCCATTTAATGTTTTTATGATGACTGAGAGAGGGTGGCCTCTCCATTTAGTGCTTTTATGACTTATATATCCGAATTTAGACCATATGCCCCTTGAAATTCGGATCATTCTTCCCCCCTTAGAAAATGATGGTCCCCATCATTTCATACTAAAAATAAACCCATGATTACAATGTGTCAATTGCCAATGAAGAGAAGGGTTTTATGTGGTTAAGCCATAACCGTGGGTTTTGTGTGGTTGACCCATAACCATGGTTTTTGTGTGGTTGACCCTAACCATGATTACAATACATAACCTTGGGTTTTATGTGGCTGACCCATAACCATGGGTTTTGTGTGGTTGACCCATTATTTCAATGTGCCTTGGGGCAAAACCATAGGTCAAAACCATGGGTTATGAAATACCATGGATGAGAGAGGGTGATCTCTCCATTTAATGTTTTTATGATGACTGAAAGAGGGTGGCCTCTCCATTTAGTGCTTTTATGACTTATATATCTGAATTTAGACCATATGCCCCCTGAAATTCGGATCACAAAATTCGTCTGGCATTGTGGTCTTTATTCTTTTCTCCCTGAAGGGATTTTTTATCCTCGAAAGCATGTTTTCTTTTGTTCGCAAATCATAACTTCGAACAAATTAAAAGCCCAAAACCAAACGGCCAAAATGATCTAGGCCGTAGATCTAGTATGCATGGACAACTAAGATTGAGGCGGCAAAATAGAATGCGGGAGTGACAAGGTACACAATTTCATTTTACCCGCTACGGGTTTCGAATTTCGGAAGGAGAAAATGGGGAGATGGACATTCGACCCAAAATCATGTGAGACTTCCGCTTTTCGCAGTGCGGAACACGGAAATCGAAAATTACAAGTTCGTAATAAAAATTTATGTTTTTTCAACTTTCGCTTTCCGGAGTGCGGAATGCGGAAATCGAAAAAGTCTTTGTCTCATATTTGAATTTTTTTTATTTCCCGATTTCCGCTTTTCATAGTGCAAAATGCAGAAATACAAACTTCAATTTTTTATTTTTGCAATTTTTGTTTGCATCCGCTTTCCATTTTCCGCAGTGCAGAAAGCAGGATGCGGGTTTTGGATATGTTTTTTGAAAAATTACAAATGTATTTAAAAAAATATTTGTTAAAAATAAAATAAAATGTTGAACTGTCATTATATATAGATTTATGAAGAACAACATTTATATATCTGACCATGCTACTGGAAATGAAGGTTTAAGATAAATGAAAATGGACGGCATATATCGCATCTCGGAATCGAAATATTTGTTGTCTAGGGTGCGTCAAGGGCATATCAATGCCATCATAACAACGTATCGATGAAGTGACAAAAACAAGTCCACACACCATGAGAATTAGAGGAAATTTCAACTCAAAATGGGCCTCCTAAGGAAAATTAATAAAATAATATTTATTAACTTTGGAGGAAGAAAAGAAAAAAACTACTTTTTTTGTTCGTATTTTCAACCTATCTCCCTGTGTGTTTAGTCAAATTTTGATCAGGAGAGATTGTTGGATGCGGAATTTAATTCCGCATCCAATGAGTACCCACTCGGCATACTTTTGACTGGCCCCGCTACCCCAAAAACAAGAAATACCTGGAAAAATGTGATGATGATGTCCAACAATCTCTCCCGATCGAAATTTGAGTAAAAACACAAGGAGATATGTCGAAAATACGAACAAAAAAAGTAGTTTTTTTTTATGATACCTATCCCCAAATTTATATTAAAAAATTGCTTAAGAGGTGCTCCCCTTTTGAATTTTAAAGCATTTTGATTGGCTAATACATGATGACATGGAATTTGTATTATTTTTGGAAGGCCCATTTTAGATTGAAATTTCCTCTAATGTAACTTGAGGCTGATGACAAGTGAGGCTGATGTTCACTTCTGCGATTAATATGATGACGTCATAGCATAAAGGGGTGGTGTAGTTGGAATCTTCACATAAGGAATCAAATCAAGAGGTCACGTGACCGTTCCTGTTGTCATAATGGCATTGGATGATGATGTCTGTGACGATTTGACGGACTCATAGTTGAAACTCAACAGCCCGGCTCGTTATAATGTCATAGTAACAACTGTTCAAAGATACAGAGTGAGTGAATGCTGGTGAAGAACGATGATGTTTGTAATTACAGTTCTGCTTGGGAAGTTTGTTCATGGAAAAGCAGGTCCATCCATTGGGGTAAAGATGTTAATTACATTAGGAAGACATTGTGATGTCGGTAAGAGCAATATTGTCCTAAAAAAACACAGGACTACTGTGGAAGCAGTGTCAATAGTTCTCGGCCCGTTAGATACCCCACCGAAGCATCCGGATAAGGCCGTAGAGTTAATTACCGCAGTGCATAGTATCCATTGGTAGGAGCGATCGGTTGGAACGAATGCTCGGACTCACAGAGAGGAGATCAGAGGTCTACGTCATCACCATCCTTGTTGCAAACTGCTAATTCTAATGAAGGTGATGACGAATCCAAACATGTGTTCCGCTGGCATGGCCAGGAGGAAGGATCCAACCGAGGTAGAGGATGACTACAAGCATATGTAAACAGACAAAAACAACAAGCACATCAAGTATTAATTGAATGGTTCGATGTATTACTTGATACTGAGTTTTTATTTCTTGGTTGATTGAAAATATCTGCTGTACTAAAATACTCTGGACCTTAGCATAAATATACCATACCATGGATGCCAATTCCATGATATATATTCAATTATTATTATTATTTTGAAAGCATGTTCGCTTCGGATAGGTAAATGTTGTTCTTGATAAATTTACATATAATCACAGTTCAATATTTTATTTTGTTTATAAGGAAATATAACATGTTCCATGGATACTAATTCCTTGGTGCATATTTTAAATCATTTTAATTTTGAAACCCGGTTCGCTTCAGATATATAAATCTTGTTCTTCATAAATGTATATATAATGGAAATTTAGCAATTTATTTTATTTTTAACTACACTAGCGTTGAGCTTCTTGAATGAAATAATCCAATGTGATATTATAATATTACAAACTTAATATAATGAAAATGTTATGTTTGTTTCTATTATTTACAACATTAGCGATCAACTTCTCCATTAAGCAGTGATATAATACTTTAATGACTATTTGGAAAATTAACCACTATTTTCATATTAGAGTAACCGCACCGGATCTCGGATATCGAAAATCTTAACTTTATCTTTAGCTTTTCCTTGTGCTTCTGCTCTCCGCTTTTCGTCTTGCAGACTTTTATTTCTCCTCAAGTTCTGAATTTTTCGATTTCCACGCTATTCTCTTCCAGACCGAATCTTGGATATCGGAAATCTTAACTTTATATTTAGCCTTTCGTTGTGTTGCCGCTCTCCGCTTTCCGGCTTCCGGACTTTGCTTCTCCCTGACTTCCGAAATTTTTGGATTTTCGCACTATGCTCATCCGCACAAATTTAATAAATATAAATTGAAAGGACTTAAGGCCTTCTACAATTCTGTTTGATCCAAGAGGTAAAAATATTACGTCTTTCATTAAAAAACAACGACAATATTTTCTCCAGATCATTTGATCTACGGTGCAGAAGAGTGGAGTGTGGAACCCAAGAAATTGAAGAATTGGAAGTTTCAAAAGTCCGCAAGCCGACTTCCGCATCCTAAACCGAAAATCAGAAATCGAAAAAGCGTGAAAGTGCGGGAACCCTGTTTCATAAGTCGAGGAGCCGACTTTCACAATCCGAACTGGAAATCGGAAATCAAGAAGGATTAAGAGTGTGGAAGACCTGTTTCTCATTGAGATATATTCATTTTTATTTTTCCCATCCATTCAACTTGTATTTAAATGTTCAAACTTCACAAGAAAGTAAATTCAACTCATTCTAAATCTTGAAAAAATGAGTAATTTAAAATGTTTTAGAAAAAATATATTGTATTCAAAATCATTAAAAATTTTCAAAGAAGGGATAGTTATGGTGTATGATAAAGTCAATAAGTAATAGTGTTTAATAACAACTAGATAGTAATACGGTTAAAATCAGAAATAAATGCATGAAGAAGAAGAAGAAATTATTACAATTAAGAATGAAAAAATTATTGCAAACAAAGTTATGAATTAAACATACTTATTAATGATTCTCGACTTCCTCTTTCCGCATTTCGCAATACGGAAAGCGGAAGTGGGGAAATAAGATAAAAAATATGAGACAAAGACTTTTTCGATTTCTGCATTCCGCACTGTGGAAAGCGGAAGCCGAAAATATATAAAGTTTTATTACAAACTTGTAACTTCCGATATCCGCATTCTATGTAAGATAAAGTCAACAATTAATAGTGTTTAATAACAACTG
Organism: Pseudotsuga menziesii; assembly: GCA_001517045.1. Lineage (NCBI taxonomy): Eukaryota > Viridiplantae > Streptophyta > Pinopsida > Pinales > Pinaceae > Pseudotsuga > Pseudotsuga menziesii. The sequence goes on from LPNX011062630.1 coordinate 531,902, forward strand.
GATAGGAATATAGTTAAAATCATAAATAAATGCATGAAGAAGAAGAAAAAATGATTACAATTAAGAATGAAAAAATTATTGCAAACAAAGTTACGAAGCAAACAAACTTATTCATGACTTCCGCTTTCGGCGGAAATCGAGAAATAAAAAAAACAAAATACGAGACAAACTTTTTTGATTTCCACATTATGCACTGCGGAAAGCGGAAGTCGGAAATACATAAAGTTTTATTACGAACTTGTAACTTCTTATTTTCGCATTCCGTGTATGATAGAGTCAATAAGTAATAGTGTTAAATAACAACTGGATAGGAATATAGTTAAAATCATAAATAAATGCATGAAGAAGAAGAAAAATGATTACAATTAAGAATGAAAAAATTATTGTAAACAAAGTTACAAATTAAACATACTTATTCATGATTCTCGACTTCCACTTTCCGCATTCCGCAATGTGGAAAGCAGAAATCAAGAAATAAGATTAAAAAAATTATCAGACTAAGACTTTTCCAATTTCCGCATTCCGCATTGCGAAAAGCAGAAGTCGAAAATACAGAAATTTTTATTACGAACTTGTAACTTCTAATTTCCACATTCCGTGTATGATAAAGTCAATAATTAATAGTGTTTAATAACAACTGGATAGGAATATAGTTAAAAGCATAAATAAATGCATGAAGAAGAAGGAAAAATGATTACAATTAAGAATAAAAAAATTATTGCAAACAAAGTTACGAATTAAAGATACTTATTCATGACTCCCGACTTCCACTTTCCACGTTCTGCAATGCGAAAAGCAGAAATCAGGAAATAAAATAAAAAAATACGAGACAAAGACTTTTCCGCAGTCCGCATTCCGCACTGTTGAAAGCGCAAGTCAGAAAAACAATTTTTTTTTTAACAAGGACGGTTAAGGTATTGTATTAAAAAAAGAGAAGAGGGTTACGTTAGCAGATTTATGGATTGAGTGCATTGGCGTTCAAGACCCATAATATCTTGCTCTTCTTTTACATGATGATAGTTATCTCGGAATAAACCAAATCTAGAGTGACTATAAACTCTTACAAATTTCCCAAGAATGAGAATGCAAAACTTGTACATATCAAAACTGCTCCTTTGTCAAGGTATCCAACAACGATTAGAACTGTTTCCATCTCAAGCCATGAAGCCATATTCATTCTGAATTCCTTTGTTTGCCATATGATCTGCAGAATGATTGTTTGTGCGGAGGATATGAAGAAAATGGACAGCCTTAAATTCAGTAATAAGACTACCGAAAATATGTTGCATCTTGTTGGAGAGCCTTTTATAATTTCTGGCCAACTTCCTTACCTCTCTGATGATTAGTAATGAATCGCCAAACACTGCAAGATCTTGGATTCCAAGAGTGATAGCAATTTCCAATCATTTCAATAATGCTAGCCACTCTGCCTGATTGTTGGAGCTCCTCCCAAGTCCCTAGGCGAAATCTTTGTGTTTGATCCCCCTAGGATAAAAAATTACTTCGCCTGCACCTGACAGTCCCGGATTCCCTTTGGAGGCCCCGTCGAAGAACAAAGAGTGACAATCTAACTTTGTCCACCAATTTTTGAAAATTTCAGGGCTCTTTCAAATTTGTGAGTTTAGAGAGGAAGGTTTTTTAACTTGTTTCGGGATAGGCATGATGGGGTGAAGAAGATCTCTCATCCAGCTTTTTTCAAGGGTTTTTAACGGTTCAAGGTGTAAATTCCGCAGTCCATTGGATAGTAGAGTTTCTGTCCATAAAGCTTTAGCCGAGGAGGAGACTGTGATGGGAGGAGTATTTATATTTTCAAAAATACTTTTATTTCTAGCTATCAAAATCTTCCAGCATGCAAATTTTGGGAGTGCCATCCAAGCTTTGGAGAAAACTGGTTTTTAAATAAGGTGCCTTGATAGTAATCTTTCCAACATGTAAAGAAGTCTCTCAGGTTGGTAGGGAGGGTAATATTAAAACTGAGCTCTTTAAGAATAAAACACCATACCTCGTTGGTGAATGAACACTCTAGGAAGAGGTCATTTGTGTTTCTTCTGCACTTTTGCATAGAATGCACCGAGACAGGCCCTCCATTCCTTTCTGTTTTAGATTCTCAGTTGACAGGATTTTTTTATGAGTTAAGAGCCAGCAGAAAAAATTAATTTTTGGGAGCCCATCACTGCTCCAAACAGTTTTACAAATTCCCTCTTTCGTGCTATTGTTTTGAATTGAAGTGTAACCGGCCTTCACTGTGTAAAAATCGGTTTTGCCCCAGCTTCTATAGTCTGGAATATTGGCGTGGATCAGGAGCGACCCTTGGAGTAGCGATTGCAGCAATGTATAATCCATTTTTAGATGGACAGGCGTTTCCAGGTGCCTCCAGCCGGCCCATCTACCACTGCAGTGCCAGTTTGAAATGTCAAAAATTGTGGATAGATTTTGGCTATCCATATGCGTCTTAAGGTCCACCAGACTGTCACGTTGTTGAGTATTGTCAACTTTGTCTTCCCAAATCCGAATTCTTTTGCCATTTCCTAATGCCCATCGCAAGTTTTCTTTGATGATGAATGTTGCTTTGTGGCATAGCCTCCAGATTGGAGATGCGTTTTGGAGAGGTGGAATGCTTTCTAAGCATTTAGCTCTGTCTCCAATCAAATATTTCTTCCTCAATGCTTCTTTCCACCAGGTTCTGTCTCCGGAGATCAATTGCTAGACAATTTTTTCTCCCATTTCTAGATTCATAGCTGTTAAGCCTTTAACTCCAGCTCCTCCACTATTTTTTGGCCTGTAGACCATGTCCCAGTTGATTAAATGCACCTTTTTATTGCCATTTTGTTTTCCTCCCTGCCACAGGAATCTTCTTAGCTCTTTCTCGATCTCCTGAAAAATCAAGCTCGGGGCAAGTGCAATGGAACAAGTGAAGATAGGGTACGCTGCTAGAACAACATTTAAGAGGGTTAATTTCCCTGCTAGGTTGAGCCATACTGCTCGCAAAGTATGAATTTCTTGTTCCCTTTGTGAATTGGCACTCCTAGATATCTGAAGGAGTTCCAATTTGAGCAACCCTCATATCCTAACGTCCTGGCAATCTTGGACAATGTTCTAGTAGGGCAGTTCTAGACATAGATTTTGCATTTAACAACACTTACTTTCCCATCTAAAGCTTTGAAAAAGGTGGAGATGACTTTTCTGAATCTTTCAGCAATTATGATGGAAGCTCCACCTAAAAGAATAGTGTCATTTGCAAATTGTGAATGGTTTGTGTTTTTGACACCTCTGGCAATTTTGAGGCCTCTGAGTTCTCCATTAGTTTGCATATCCTGTAGCTTTCTGCTAAAAGATTCAGCTACAATAAGATATAAGAAAGGGGATAATGGACAGCCTTGACGAAGTCCCCGAGAGGCTTGGAAGAAGCTAGTCGGTCTACCATTAACTAGAGGTGGGATCCATGGGCTGCTAATGCAAGCTTTGATCCACCTACAATTTTTTTTGGAGAATCCCATTTTAAGCATGATCTCAAATAAAAAGACATGATTGACCCTGTCAAAAGAATTTGCCATGTCCAAATTGATGGCCATGCCTTGCTGTTTGCGTTCCAAGTTAGAGTGAATGGCCTCTTGGACAATAATTATGTTATCCATGATTTGCCTACCAGCAATGAAACCTCCTTGTGTTCCAGAAATAATCTTTGCCATGATTTTTTTCATTCTTGAGGCAATGATTTTGGTGAGGATTTTGTATGAGGTGTTACATAAGGAGATAGGACGGAACCTTTCAATCGAAAGAGGGTTTTTTTTCTTTACGGATCAAAGCCGAGAAGGTGGAGTTTGTGGCTCCTCTGATTTTATCTTTTTTCCTGGTCCAGTTTAGCATTTTCTTTAAGTCTTCTTTGATGATGTCCCAGGCAGCTCGATAAAATTTTATCGTAAATCCATCAGGACCTGGGGATTTGTCTGGATGGAGGGTTTAGATTGCTTCTATAATCTCATTTTCTGATATAGGCTTTTCCATCTCCTTGTTCTCTTCTTCCGTGATGCTGGGTTGGATTTCTGATAGCAGATCCGCTTGGGAGAGAGGATTCGCCTCACCAATGTCAGAGTATAGCTAATTGAAGTGTTGAAAGGCCAACTTCTTGATATTGTCTTGTCCAATAATAATTTGTTCATTCTTGTTTTTCAACTCATTGATAAAGTTGAAACTCAATCTGGTTTTGGTTTGGTTGTGGAAGTATTTTGTATTTCTATCCCCTCCTTTTAAACAAAGCTGGCAAGATTTAATTCTTAGAGTCTCTTCTTCTTGTTTGGATGCTATTAGGATTTCATAGTTTAGGGTCTTTTCTTTAGCTAAGGTTTCAGGAGTGATCTCTTCAGCTTCCATTTTAGAGTGTAGAGTATCCAGTCCTGATTGAAGGCTTTTTTTGGTAATGGTTGGTTCTGAATAGGAGATTGCTGCCCACTTTTTCAGAGAAGAACGAACAACCCTTAGCTTAGATTCCCAAATGTAGCTGGGGGATCTAGAGAGAGTAAAATTCCAAGCTGTGTGAATAATATCTAGGGTTTTTGCATTGTTCAACCATAGGGGGTTGAACCTAAAGGGGATAGGCCCTAGGTTAGTTGGTAAGGAGAAGGAGAGCAAGATGGGCTTATGATTAGAAGTGGCTGAAGATATGATATGAGAAGAGGGGAGTAAATATTTTGGAAGGAAGGTAGTACTTACCACCAGAAACCGGTCTAATCTTTCCGTGATATGTCCTGGTCCAACTTGCTTGTTGCTCCAAGTGAATTTCCCATTTTTGGGCAAAGGATCCAAAAGATCTAGATCTGCCATGAGATCGTCTAGTTTTTCACCAAAAGGGTCTCTGATGATCGAGCCTCCTCTTTTTCCCGAGCTTGACCTCGTTGTGTTGAAATCTCAAGCTATTATAACTTCTTTCCCCTGCAGATCTGACTTCAAAGCAAGTTAAGGTTCCCAAAAATCCATTTTTTCTCTGTAGTGTGTAGGCCCATATAGATTGCAGATGTAAAACACTTCAAGATTGCTTTTATTTTGGGTTTCTACTAAAATCCAATGCATGTTCCCTTTTGTTGCTATGATGTCGAATTTATCTTCTCTACAGAATGTTGCTACTCCACCTGAAGCACCTCTAGAACTAATGGCCTTTCCAGCACTGAATTTCCAGAAGAGGGATGACCTACTCAAAACCTCATCTTCTGGCATCTTGGTCTCTTGGACCAACAGAATGTCTGGTTTCTTAGAGTTTATGATATTTTTCAAGGTTTCCACCTTGATTGATCCTCCCAATCCTCTGCAGTTCCAAGAGATTAGTTTCATTATTTTTTGGATGCATGAGACCCTGCTCGAGGTCTGAATTCTCTAGCACCTAAAGATTTGATATTCTGGTGCAAGTCGGTGTCTTTTATGCTGATTTGCCTTCCTAGCTCTATCTCTCTTTCTGCCTCTTGCTCTCATTGTTTCTTTTGAGATTTTCTACCCCTGGTGGCTTGAGATGGCCCTACCCCTGATGATTCCTAAGTTTCTTGAGATGAGGTTTGACCGGGGGAGGCCAGCTTTGGATTGGTCCTAGTCTGCTTGACCATTTCTGCCCATGTCCCCCCTAGGGAAGGCGATCTTTCGAAAGTTTTTCCCGTATTCTCTTCATCTGTTGCCACCATCTCTGCCCAAGTTCCACCATGGGGGATGGGAGCCTTTTCAGAAACATCTTCTATCACTATTGGGGAGGTTGCTGTCGGGGATTGGGTCATGCTGCCTTCTATTCCATCTTCCTTGTTCCGAGCTTATAGATCTGGTATTTCCCCTTCTGCTGTTTGAAGAGCCTTGAATTGATTGCTAATGAGGGTTTCTGAGCTTTTGAAGGGTTGTTCTTGAGTTTTTTCCTTGCCTTTTTTGAGGTTACTAACAGGGGTGGGATTTGTTTTTTTTCCCTTCTTTACTTGATGTCATCCTTCTTCCGGGTTTTTCCCAACTTCTTCTAGTGGAGACTTAGGGCAGTTCTTTACGAAGTGCCCATATTCATGGCATTTCCCGCATTTAAAAGGAAATTGTTCGTAGTCTACCTTCTGGTAGAATTCCCATCCGTCCATGCATAGACTAACTCCTTCCGGTAACCCTTTCTCCAAGTCTACCTCAACACAGATTCTGGCACAGGAGAATAGAGGCCCCTTTGGCTCGCCTTTGTCTATGTATCTGCCTAGTGAGTTCCCGATCAACTGCAGGGCTTCATCATTCCAACAATGAAGAGGTAAGTGTGGTAGCCGGATCCATACTGACACTGTTGAGGGAACATCTTTTTCTAGATCAAATGAGAGAGTCCATCGATTGAGATATAGACCTCGAGGGCCCATAAAATAAGGCCCACTTCGGAATATAAGATCTTTATCTTCTTTGTTTTTGAACATGAAGGTGTAAAAGCCTTTGCCGCAGAAGCAGTTTTGCAAACCCCCTTTGATGAGGGGCATCCTGTTTTTGGAGATACAGATCTCCATGGATTTCGATGAAGGCCAAATGCCTCAGAACTGCCCAATCAGACCTCGCTTGCTCGGAGCTAGGGCTTTCATTTGTGAAGCTGCCGACATGATTTGAACTCTTGGCACTGCTACTCTCTTCACAAAGTTGGAAGCTGGAGTTAGCCCTGCAGGATGGATCGGAGATGAGGCAACCAGAGCTTGAAAGGCAAGATCGAAGTTCCTACGAGGTTCATATGGAGGCGGATCTGGAGATTGAGAAGCCATAAAGCTAGCCTAGGAAGCACGATCCAAGAGCTGATGTCTCCCTCACCCTCACGAAACCCGGCCACTCCACAATCAGCCCAGATCGGCCCTCAATCAGCCCAGGCTTAACCAGATCGGCTCGACCGTACAAAAAGTTTTATTACAAACTTGTAACTTCCGATTTTCGCATTCCACATTGCGGAAAGCGGAATTTGAAAATACAGAAAGTTTTATTATGAACTTGTAACTTTCGATTTCCATGTTCCGCACTGCAGAAAGCAGAAGTCGAGAATCATGAATAGGTATGTTTAATTTGTAACTTTGTTTGCAATAATTTTCTCGTTCTTAATTGTAATAATTTCTTCTTCTTCACTATATCAGTTAATATTTAAACAGATTTTGTATTCCCGATTTTTGTATTTTTTATTAAATTTTTTGTTTAAAAATTCCAATAAATAAATTTTCAGCAATTGTTTCTACAAAATTCGGGGGAAAAAATTAGTTTTAGTTTTTTTTCCATATACTGCCTTGGTTGTTCTTTATTTCAAATGACTATTGTGGAGGAATGCAAGAGAATGCTTTCGAATGCCAATTCAAAAAAATATGAGACAAAAACTTTTTTCTGATTTCCGGAAGTCGAAAATACAGAAAGTTTTATAACGAACTTATAACTTCTGATTTCCGCATTTTGTGTATGATAAAGTCAAAAAGTAACATTGTTTAGTAACAACTGGATATGAGTATAGTTAAAATCATAAATAAATGCACGAAGAAGAAGAAAAAATTATTGCAAACAAAGTTATGAATTAAACATACTTATTCATGATTCTTGACTTCCGCATTCCACAATGCGGAAAGTGGAAATCGAGAAATAAGAGAAGAAAAAAATATGAGACAAATACTTTTCTGATTTCCGCCTTCTGCAGTAAGGAAAGCGGAAGTCGAAAATACATAAAGTTTTATTACGAACTTGTAACTTCCAATTTCTGCATTCCGCACTCCGGAAAGCGGAAGTCAGAAATACAGAAAGTTTTATTACGAACTTGTATCTTCCGATTTCCGTGTTCTGTATTGCGGAAAGCAGAAGTTGGGAATCATGAATAAGTATGTTAATTTGTAACTTTGTTTGCAATAATTTTTTCATTCTTAATTGCAATCATTTTTTCTTCTTCACTATATCATTTAATATTTAAACATATTTTGTATTCTCGATTTTCGTATTTTTTATCAAAATCTTGTTTAAAAATTGCAATAAATACATTTTCAACAACTATTTCTACGAAATTCCGAAAAAATTATATATATATATATATATATATATATATATGTATATATATGTATATATATGTATATATATGTATATGTATATGTATATGTATATGTATGTATATGTAAATATATATGTATATGTATGTATATGTATATATATATACATATATATGTATATGTATATATATATATATATATATATATATATATATATATATATATATATATATA
>LPNX011062644.1:0-112921 GCA_001517045.1 Pseudotsuga menziesii
TTAAGCTCAGACAAATATTTCACTACAAATATTGTTTCTTTTTCTCAAACTTTGAACCCCCTGTACATTTCCAAACATGAAGAATATATACAAAATGTTGTTTTTAACGAGCCCTAACTGTGTATTAGCAAAAAACTAGTTTTTTCTCACAAATGCCTAAATTTATGGAATTATGTTTTGCTTCTCCTCCCTATGAAACTTCATACGTTTTAATCTATATTTTAAATTGTATAATGTATAAGTAAATAATATGTGTATATATTTAATTATTTTAAATCACATAGCATATGAACTATATATATTTATTTATATTAAATCTTTTAACATATGAACTATAGTAACATATTTATATTAATTATATATTATTATTATATTTACATATTTTACCGTTATTAAGGTGAAAGAAGTTTATATATCATAAGGGTGCTTATAAAATATTTACCTATTTTGTAAATTCTATTAAGTATTATATTTATATTTCTTACAAGTATAGTATGGATGGACTATCAATGTATGTATTTTAACATAATTCCCTAAAATGAAGCATGTTTTGTTGGGAGAAAGAAAATGGGAACAATTTCAATATTATGTTTCCCTTGTGGTTTGAATTTTGTAATTTGGTGGGGTGTTTTAGAATAATCTCACTTGTTATGCATGCTTTAATTGGTAAACATACCCATATGCTTTAAATGATGACGATGATGAACTAGATGACAATGACAATGATGATGTTTTTTATGATGACGATGATGGAAATGATGATGATCATGATCATTGTCGTCATCTTTGTCAGTGTCATCATGATTATCACAATAGTCATCATCATCGGCATAATCATCATCGCCATTGTCCTTGAGATCATCATCATCACAATTATTGGCATTTTCATGAGTTATTCATCATTATCTTTGGAATAAGAAATAACATCTACCCAAAATATGTGATTAGTGGAAAAGGGACATGGAGGACACACATGATTTATGCATGAAAATAACAACTTATTTTTTAAGATGATCAACATCATCATTCTCATTGTATTCATCATCATTGTCATTGTCATCATCACCATCATCATCATTCATTTCATTGCCATCATAATCATCGGTGATTTCGGCATTGCCATTATCCTCATCATCATCATCATCATCATAATCGTTGTCATCATCATCATCATTGTCATCGTTCTCCTCATTATCAACAACATTATCATCATCATCATAACCATCCTCAATATCATAATCATTATCCTCATTTTCATCTTCAACATCTGGGTGTAAAATTGGATGCAAAAAAGGATGCAAACATGGATGCAACAAAAGTAGGTGCAAAAGTGGGCACATAATGGGGTGCACCAAAAATGGATGCAAACGGTGATGCAAAAGTGGATGCAAAAAATGATGCAATCATGGAAGCAAAATACGATGAAAAAAGTGGTGCAAAAGTGGATACAACCATGGATGTAAAATTGGATACAAAATTGGGTGTGAAAGGGGATGCAACAAAAGTAGATGCAAAACTAGATGCAAAAGTAGTCGTAACACCCAGACGAAAAATCGATGCAAAAGTGGATGCAAAAATGGATGCATAAAGGGATGCAATAACTGATGTAAAATTGGATGTAAAAAAATATGCAAACGCGGATGCAAAAGTTGAAGCAAAAGTGGGTGTAAAAGTAAGTGCAAAAATGGGTGTGAATTGGGACACAACAAAGGTGGATGCAAAAGTGGATGCAATAGTAGATGCAAAAAAAGACGTAAACATGGATGCAAAATAGGATGCAAAAAGGGATGAAAATGTGGGTGCAAAAGTGGACGAAAAAATGGATGCAAAAGTGGATGCAAAAATGGCTAAAACAAAACGAGATGCAAAACTAGACTCAAAATAGGATGTAAACTTTGATGCAAAACTTGGCGCACAAAGGGATGCAAAAAAAGAAGCAGAAGTGGATGCAAAAGTAGATGTAAAAAATGATGCAAAAGTGGATGAAAAAAAGGGCGTAAAAGTTGAAGCAAACATGGGCATAAAAGGGGGCGCAACAAGAGTAGATGTACAAACTAGATGCAAAATTAGGTGCAAAACTAGGCTTAAAACCTGTTGCAAAACCTGATGTAAAACCTGGCACATAACCAGGTGCAAAACCTGGTGCAAATTACGCCGCAATTTGCGTCAGATTTAGAGAAAGGACGCAAAAAACGCCTAAAATAGCACCAACCCGTGAAATTGTGCCATGTTGTCCAAAAATTGAAGAAAAATACACTGAAAGATGGTCTAGACGCAAAAAAGGATGCAAAAAGAGACGCTAAATCCAGTTTTTGTTGTAGTGTTCCTCTTGAGCCATCGGTAATTCAAAAAAACAATTTATAGTATTAAGATGTTGATCATGTCTTCACCAGGAGGTTGAGAATCATTAGTTTTTGTAGAATTGTCTCTATTGTCATTAGGAACACTCTGAGATCAAGTAGTTAGGGCCCTGGAAATTGAGTACATCCATTTAGAATTTAATGTTTCCTCATAATTTTGGGGAGGTATATTTTGAGGAGGTTGATAAGGTCTCATAAAAGGTGTCCTTTCCAAACCCTTGTTATTGACCTGGTTCTCAGTGTTCGTTCTTTTTAAATCCACCATGTCATTAGCAATTTTTGTAATAATTGTTTCATGTTGTCCATTTTGAAAGGGTATTTAGTTTGAGCTATGGGTTTTGTTATATCCTAAAATGACACATCTCTTTTTGTGACCAATTTTACATTTTTTCGTTGCATGTCGACACTTCCATGATGACACTTCATGAAAGTTACTATTAGTCACTGAAAAACATCTTAATTGGAGGAACCATATCTAGAGTTTCCTAACCCTATTTGACCTCTTATTTAGACCATTGAAAAGGTATCTGAGTAAGGAAAAACTTTCTAGAAGACACCAAACCTTGAAAATGAATGGAAATACCCTAGCACGATATTTGTTGACATATTAACGAGTTTGATTAAGAAAACCCACGAATTTTCCTTGGCAGTCAAGAGTCTGCTTCATAAAACCCACGAATTTCTCCCGAAGTGGCCAAAAAAATATAAAATTATGATCATTCTAGGATTACGGGTGGTTTGGGTGGTTTTGGAACTAATCCTGCAGTTGTAACCAATCCTTATTCAACCTTTACTCTTCATAAAAGAATATAAGAGAGGGATAGAGGTACATGAAGGGGACTTGGCCTTTGCATTGTTATGCTAGAAAAATTGGGACTCTCATCCCCCATAAATTTGACCTAGATGCTATATCCTTGTTTTGCAGAGCTTAGAGGCTGATATTCTTGGATCAGAGAAGGAGGATATCTAGATTAATATTTCGTGAGGTGCCTAGCATGAGGAGAAGGTAAACTTTGTACTTCTTCCATGGTCAATAAAGGTTTGATTATCTTCCCTTTACAAATAATTGTTTAATTGATGTTGAATTTTTATATATGATTACATGATGATGTTTATCAGATTGTGGTTTCATTTTTCATTTAACATAATCTCCTTTCATGTAGTCAATTTGGTTTGAGAAGGTACTATTAGAATTGTTGTGCCATTTAGATCTTGGGCCAAAAACAATATTCACATAAATTGCACAAGAAAAATAAAGAAGAGAATAATTTTCCATTAACGATTATTCACATTATGGGTGAATATATAATACAACATCAATTGAATATTTGAATACCTTATCAGGCAGTTGGATCTACCAACCTAGACTAACTATAAAGATAACTAGGAGTGAAAGAATCACCATAAATAGCTAACTAGTGCAACTACAGATCACTAAATCAGTTAATAACTAGTTACAATTAATTACTATCAATTAAATAAATGGTTAGGTGAGAAAAGGCACCCATGTTCCCATGAATCATGCAAACATGCGCTAGAGTCACTGGAGGTGATCTAACTGACGGTAATCAGAGTTTAACTGAAGATAATTAATGACCTACTGGGTGAACTGTTGGACACTATTGGTGGAACTCTGAGTGGGTTCCTATAAAATATGGATTGATCCCTGGAGCTCTAGAATGCATGCAAACAAGTGCAGTAAGTGGAAATTGTCCGTTAGTCATGTCCCCCATGCATTGGTAAAGTGATGAGACCTCCTAAGCTAGGGAAATTAAGCAAATAAACTTTATGTGGTAAAAAAGGAGACAAAGGGAGGATTAATAATCCTAACACCCCCCTTTAATCCTAACTTGGACTACCTGGGCCCTGGTAACTAAGACCAAATGTCACCCATTACAATATGAATGTAAAGATTTGTCCATGGAAAAAATTTAGGGAAAAGGAAAAACCTCATGGGGAAAATCCTTCCTAAAAAAATGGACATATCACATAATTTAAATAAATATATTCACTCTGACTTTGTTCTTCACTTGAATAAGCTGGATATACTGCTTGATTAATGTTCTTTGGTTAGGATATTTTGTGTTGTCACATCGAAGAGCGCTCCATTTGATGCTCCTTCATCACTAAAAGATGAGCTACAAGCGGCTTCTCCTCATTCTTTTTGTCTACACATCATTGAAAATATGATACATGATCAAGGAATCCACTAAATCAGTTAATAACTAGTTACACTTAGTTACAATATGTTAATTGAATGGTTAGGTAAGCAAAGGCACCCATGTTCCCATGAATCATGCAAACTGGCGCTAGAGTTACTGGAGGTGATCTAACTTATGGAAATCAGATTTTAACTGAAGATAATTAATGACCTATTGGGGTGAACTCTTGGACACTGCTGGTGGAACTCCAAGTGGGTTCCTATAAAATAGGGATTGATCCCTAGAGCTCCATAATGCATGCAAATGGGTGCAATAAGTGGCAGTTGTCCATTATTCATGTACTCCATGCACTGGTAAAGTGATGAGATATCCTAAGCTAGGGAAATTAAGCAAATAGACTTTATGTGGTTAAAAAGGAGACAAAGGGAGGATTAATAATCCTAACATGTAGAACTTGTTTTGCAGGTCTCTTGGAGAAAGAAGAGAAAGAAGATGAGTAGCGACGAGAAGTTTGGATAAACCTTCAATGATTAAGGTATGAACCTATATGACCATTGAACCTTGTCTATGTTTACTTCCAGAACATTATGCATAATTATTTAAATAGTATGTTGGTGGCCTCTTAACCCCCAGCCATAAGAACACTTTCCTCTACAACAGAACTGGTGACTTGGCCTGGTAGGCCTTGTCTATTTTGGGGTTTCTTTTCCTTTATTTTCTAGTATATTTGAGGTTTTGGATCCTACTTGCAACTTAGGAGTAACCTTTAATCCTATTAGGACACCTCCCTTGCTTGTTTAGGGCTATTTTTTACTTTTTTGAGCTTTCTACCACCCATTCGTAGCTTTTACACTAAACAGTTGCAAGTTCTAAGTGCATTCATGACCTTCCTTAAGGAAACCTGTGTTTTCTAGGTCGAAACTCATGGCCTTCCCTAAGGAAACTCACAAATTACCCATGTAAGTGATTTTTTCATCATTTATGGGTCTCTTTAGGGTGCTTTAAGGTTGTTTGAAGGGTCTTTATGGGTCCTTTGTTTGTGCATGAACCTTGGGAAGTAGAGTCTCCTCTTTAGTGTTCTGTTTATCTAATATGTAAGTCCTTTTCAAGTCTTTAAGCTTGTTTTTCTTCTCCCCCCCCCACCTCCTTCTTTGGCTTGACCTTGTTGGGAAAGGTACTCAGCAGCCCTTGTTTCCAGGTCTTGACTAAACCTTGGATATTCTTGAGCATTGTTTGATTCAGGCTTGTTGTTTATTCTCTCCATGCTAAAGTGGTTTGCATGTTTTCCTTTGCAAGTCTCCCTTCCTAGTGAGGTTATATTTGGCTTTAGGGAAGCCTAGGGTTTGTTATTGGGGTATAGAGAATAAATCTATTTACTTTTCTTATTACTTTGCATGCATTAGTTTGTAGGTTTTTTTTCTTTTGCATTCATAAAATAAAAAGTAAAAAGAACATATAGTTTCTTTATATGCATATAGATTAGGGATTAGTCTTAAATGCATTTCATGTCTTTATTTCTTGGAAAAAATAAAAAGAAGTTTGTTGATCCCAGTTTTGTCATCATTTTTCGGCTAATAATTTACATGTATTGACACCTTTTTGGCATGTTTCCTGTCATGCAGTTCACTATTCAGTCTCAGGTACGACTATATTTTGGGTTTATGCAAGTTATGATTTATTTCTAATATTTCATGATTTTATTGGTTAAATTCAATCATATTTGATGATATCCTAACATATGAAATGATGTTTGCAGATCATGGTCTTCAATGAACCAACAAGCAGGCAACGCATCCATCCTATATATGCATAGCGCATATCCATCTTACTGTTCGAACCGCCGAGCTTACTGTGCGCTATTGATGATAGATTCCCAAGTGTTAAAGCATGAAACCATCTATAAACTACCTACTTTCCATGCACCTGGGTGAGAGCATGATCCTCATTATAGAAGGATTGACATCGTGTTGCCTCTATTTGACACCTTGATATCAACCACACCAAAACAGAGCCTGTATGCCACATCACATGCCATAGAAGAACCATTTCGCGAGGAAGGATGAAAACGTTATGTGTTGGCCATTTGATCAGTTATTTGTCAAATATAGGTAGTGTTCTATTAGTCCTCCTATAATGAGGATCATGCTCTCACCTAGGTGCATGTAAAGTAGGTACTTTGTAGACCGTTTCATGCTTTAACACTTGGGAATCTATCATCAACAATGCACGATAGGCTCACCAGTTCGAACAGTAATATGGATATGCGCTACGCATATCTAGGATGTATGTGTTTCCAGCATAACAACTCAAACAACTTATTGATTAACTGTACTCTTGATCTGGGTTGAAAAAATAAAATAATCCAATGCATAGAAAAGTGCAATCGATGGCAGAGACAACATTCTCTAAGCATGAATTGTCTGATGTCTATTTTGCTCATAGATTCCAAATAATCAGCGATAGTATCATGAAAGATATAAAAATTTACCTCTTCCTGACATTGTTCCAGCTGGACATCAAATTCTTTCTACATATTATCTTCTACATGATCGCTTCCTATTTCATTTGTCTGCAAATCTGAGAATTGTTGTGGGCTACCTTTACTGATTTCACTGTTTTTTGTAATTTGTTTAATATTTGTTGCAGATCCAAGTTCAGGAATGGCAAAAGCAAGATTGCCTATCTCTAGAAATCTTCAGTATATTTTTGTTTGAAAAAGAAATGCTGGTGGAATATCCAATAACTTCTCTTCATCATCATGTTCTTCATTAAAGTTGGATTCATAATTATCAAAGATAGGATCATTGCTTCTCAAATCAATGCAAGTTAATGTGAAAATCTCGTCTTCATCATCTGGATACATATAAAAAACATGTTGATCATAAATTAGTTGATTATGAAGAAATTCCACATGTGCTATGACAAATATTTCCTCCTCATTATCGAGATACCCATCCAGATTAGGCTGATCTTCAACAGCTAACTTATCATAGCCAACATAACTAGAAACATTTGATACAATGTCAAATGTGTCTTTAAGATGAATGCTATCAATAATTGGGATATCATAATGAGCGTGAGATTCTTCCTTAAAGACAACAGTTGAAAATGTTTCTTTATTTTCACCACATTCTAGAACCATAACTTTTTCATTATCCAGTTCTAGTTCAAGTTTATGGGAAGACACATCATCTTGAAAATCATTAAAGAGTTGATGAATATTGTGAGGAACAATTTATTTTCTATTTATATCTTCAACCTCATCATGCAATTCATATTCCTCACAACAATTTTCAAATAAAAACTCATCTGAAAAGTACCTTTTACAGTGCTCATGGAATACTTTGTGGAAATTCTTCAAGGATGAAATGATGGAAGGAGGTAATTAAAAATAACATTCACGTGCATCACCATTCAATGAATACATGAACATCTTCATACAAAAATTCTCATGTTGTAGATATAGAAAATTCATGCTTTCATGGAACTTGATGAGGTGATCTACATGATTATTTTTTTTCCTTTCTCTAAAGATAGGTAGAAAATCTCCCCATTCTATCATAGTCGGTACTAGATGTGGGAAACCAGGAACTACTGAAAAATTGAAAGGTACAAATCTCCAAGCCAAAATAGCTTCCATGGTCTTCAACATCTTGGACCTTGACATCTTGAACTAGTGGAGTCACCAATATATTTGTTTGTAATGAAGCTGGAGTCGCCAGGTAGAAAACTGCAGTCAAGCTAATATCCTTCTCTTTTCTACCATCAAGAGCTGGATTTCATCATTGTTGTTCTTCTTGGGGAAGATACCTTTGTTCCTTCATCCCCGCCAACGATGCCAGAAGATGTTATCATGAAAGTTGAAGTTGACTCTTGACTGCAAGAGAGCAAGCTTAGAGAAATATTAATGATGTGTAAAGGATAACTGCGAATGAAAATTTATAAACAAACATACTTTTAAGAGATCAAGTAGGGAATGTATTAGTAGAGAATGGATATTAATAAGACATAGTTATGAGCATAACTTCGTGAAAGACATGAATCAGGTTCTGCATCAAGTATTAAAGATAATTGCATACTAATCAAGAGAATCTTGCCATGGATTAATAAGAACATGCACAGGACAAAATAATGACAGTACGTAATTCAACTATTAAGCAAAATAGGCTCATATGATCACAATCATTTCAAAATAGCTATGTATATTAAGAAAAATAGAGTGTATGTGCATAAACGTCCTTGCCAATATAGTCTCAACCCTCATCTGGAACTCCCCTCTATAGCTTCAAATTGATGTTGTTTTTATAGAAAAAAAATACATGAGATCTTAGCTAAAACATTTTGAAATGAAATTCTGTCAAAAGGTCTTGAATTAGCTACAAAGGATAAAAATGATGAAGTGGCTTGACATCTTGGCAGCCAAATATTCTATTCTCTAACTAATTCCTTGGAACGATGATTCAATTCTTGGAAGTATGGAGTTAATTACTGATATTTACTTCGACCTACAAATACTCTGACATCTGGAATCAATTCTTCATATGCTAATCTTCTAGAACTAAAATGCATTTTTTAGAAAATACTCTAGCAACTATTTTCTTTTGACTGTCATATCATCCCTATCACCCTGAAAATTTGTAATTGCAATGTGATGTGTTGAATGTGCCCTCAAATGAAAAATGCAGCCTTCAAATCTGGAAAAATTTGATTCATATCAATCTCTCTTTGGCCAATTGGAGATAGTTATTGAATTTCTACTTGATTTGTGGCCTGTTTTATTTCTTCTAGTTGTTACTCTGCCACTTGTGCATTCGTTGTCTTCAAGCCTTGTAATGTTAGAACCAACCCTTTGGCCACTACTAAATGTATGCCTGGAAATATGGAAATGATTGCTCATATGTTGCTTGAAATCAACCACATGGCATTTGTATGAATACTTTAACACTGTGTTGATGCTTAGCTGTTGGTCTCGGGTATGGGACTTGAATGAATTGATGTAGAGGACTGGTGGCACCTTTCTTAAGCATTGATCAAAATATGAAATTCCTAAAATGTCTGAACTAGTTGATTTGTATCCTCAAGAATTGGATCTTCAATGATCTGGCAGTTTGATGAAATCTTCTTGAAATCTATGTGTGATTAATTCATGCTGGATACATGGAACCATAACTTGTCTATAGTTAATGAACACCTCAGGATGTCCTCAACCTCTGCCTAGAAATACCCTGCTACCTGTCATTAATTTCTAAAATACGTCTGGCTGAAGCCTTTGACATACTTTATGTATAAAACTAGTGCACCGATCTTCTCTGAAAATACCAGTGCCATTATTGGGTTGGAGTCTTCATGCTGCTATCTGAACTACTGCATATAGTATCAAGCTAAAACAAAAGAATGGTAGATGCAAACTATATACTGATAACTAATCCATGTATCGCAAACTAAAACCAATGCTTGGAAACCGCACTTATTTATGTACATATTTTTACACTAATAAGTTGAAGTACTTAGTCATGTAATATGAAATTGCTAGCATAACCACTCAAATAACTTATTGATTGACTGTACTCTTGATCTGGGTTGAAAAACTAAAATAATCCAATGCATATAAAAGTGCAATCGATGGCAGAGACAACATTCTCTAAGCATGAATTGTCTGATGCCTATTTTGCTCATAGATTCCAAATAATCAATGACAAGATCATGAAAGATATAAAAATTTAACTCTTCATGACATTGTTCCAGCTAGAGATCAAATTCTTTCTGCATATTATATTCTACATGATCACTGCCTATTTCATTTGTCTGCAAATCTGAAAATTGTTGCCGGCTACCTTTACTGATTTCACTATTTTTTGTAATTTGTTTAATATATGTTGCATATCCAAGTTCAGGAATGGCAAAATCAAGCTTACCTATCTCTATAAATATTTGGTCTATTTTTGTTTGAAAAAGAAACGCTCATGGCTGATCCAATAAATTCTCTTCATCATCATGTTCTTCATTAAAGTTGGATTCATAATTATCAAAGATAGGATCATTTCTTCTTAAATCAATGGAAGTTAATGTGAAAATCTCATCTTCATCATATGGATACTTATAAAAAATAGGTTGATCATAAATTAGTTGATTATGATGAAATTCCACATGTGCCGTGACAAATATTTCCTCCTCATTATTGAGATATCCAAATAGATTAGGCTGGTCTTCAACAACTAACTTATAATAGCCAACAGAACTAGAAACATTTGATACAATGTCAAATGTGTCTTTAAAATGAATTCTATCAATAACTGGGATATCATAATGAGCATGAGATTCTTCCTTAAAAACAACAGTTGAAAATGTTTCTTTATTTTCACCACATTCTAGAACCATAACTTTTTCATTATCCAGTTCTAGTTCAAGTTTATGGGAAGACACATCATCTTGAAAATCATTAAAGAGTTGATGAATATTGTGAGGAACAATTTATTTTCTATTTATATCTTCAACCTCATCATGCGATTCATATTCCTCACAACAATTTTCAAATAAAAACTCATCTAAAAAGTACATTTTACAATGCTCATGGAATACTTTGTGGAAATTCTTCAAGGATGAAATGATGGAAGGAGGTAATGAAAAATACCATTCACGTGCATCACCATCCAATGAATGCATGAACATCTTCATACGAAAATCCTCATGTTGTAGATCTAGCAGATTCATGCATTCATGGAACTTGATGAGGTGATCTGCAGGATTATCTTCTTTCCTTTCTCTGAAGATAGGTAGAAAATATCCTCATTCTATCATAGTTAGTATTCGATGTGGGAAACCAGGAACTGCTGAAAAATTGAAAGGTGCAAACCTCCGAGCCAGAATAGCTTCCATGGTCTTCAACATATTGGACCTTGACATCTTAAACTAGTGGAGTCTCCAATATATTTGTTTGTAATGAAGCTGGAGTTGCTAGCTAGAAAACTGCAGTCAAGCGGATATCCTTCTCTTGTCTACTATCAAAATCTAGATTGCATCATTGTTGTTCTTCCTGGGGAAGATACCTTTGTTCCTCCATCCCCAGCAACGGCGCCAGAAGATGTTATCACTAAAGTTAACTCTTGACTGCAAGAGAGCCGAGATTAGAGAAATCTTAATGATGTGTAAAGGATAGCTGGGAATGAAAGTTTATAAATAGATACACATTTAAGAGATCAAGCAAGGAATGTATCAGTGAAGAATGGATATTAATAAGACATAGTTATGAGCATAACTTTGTGAAAGACATGAATCAGGTTCTACATCAAGTATTAAAGATAATTTCATACTTATCAAGAGAATATTTCCATGGATTAATAAGATCATGCATATGACAAAATAATGAGAGTACATAATTAAGTTATTAAGAAAAGCAGGTGCATATGATTGCAATCATTTCAAAATGGCTATGTATATTAAGAAAAATAGAGTGTATGTGCATAAACACCCCTGCCAATATAGTCTCAGCCCTTAGCTGGATCTCCCCTCTATACCTTCAATTCGATGTTGTTTTTATAGAAAAAAAAATACATGAGATCTTATCTAAAACATTTTCAAATGAAATTCTGTCAAAAGGTCTCAAATTAGCTGGAAAGGATAAAAAACATGAAGTTGCTTGACATCTTGTTAGCCAAATATTATGTTCTCTAACTAATTCCTTGGAATGATGATTCGATGCCTGGAAGTCTAGATTTAATTACTGATATTTGCTTGGGCCTGCAAATACTTTGACATATGGAATCAATTCTTCATATGCTAATCTTATAGAACTGAACACTTGAAGAAATGCATTTTGATACTTAGAAAATACGCTAAAAACTATTTTGTTTTGACTGCCATCTCATCCCTATCACCCTGAAAATTTGTAATTGCAATGTGATGTGTTGAATGTGCCCTCGAATGCAAAACCTGACCTTCAAATTTGGAAAAATTTGATTCATATCAATCTCTTATTTTTCCAATTGGAGATAGTTATTGACTTTATGCTTGATTTGTGGCCTATCTATTTCTTCTAGTTGTTACTCTTCCACTTCTGCATTCGTTGTCTTCAAGCCTTGTAATGCTAGAACCAACCCTTTGGCCACTACTAACTGTATGCTTGGAAATATGGAAACGATTGCTCATATGTTGATTGAACTCAACCACTTGGCATTTGTATGATTACTTTAACACTACATTGATTCTTAGCTATTGGTCTCGGGTATGGGACTTGAATGACTTGATGTAGAGGACTGGTGGCACCTTTATTAAGCATTGATCAAAATCTGAAATGCCTAAAATGTCTGAACCGGTTGATTTGTATCCTCAAGAATTGGATCTTCAATGATCTGGTAGTTTTATGAAATCTTCTTGAAATATCTTTGTGATTAATTCATACTGGATACATGGAACCATAACTTGTCTATAGTTAATGAACACCTCAGGCTGTCCTCAACCTCTTCCTAGAAATACCCTGCTACTTGTCATTAATTTCTAAAATACATTTGGCTGAATCATTTGACATACTTTATGTATAAAAATAGTGCATCGATCTTCTCTGGCAACATATTTGTAAATATTCCCATAACTTGAGCGATCTCAAACTTTCAATCCAACAAATTCAGGCATCATTCTTGAATTACATGGAACATAGGAGTTGGATAAAATATACTAAACTAATGTCTCAGTTATGACTTTGTTTTTTGCAAAACCAAGCTTTGTTCTTTAACGGATCTTGAAACCTACATTTTGGGCACTTTACACTTGGATGTTCTTTAAGAGAATTAAAATGGAGTGGAGACTACGATGTTAGCATCCATTCAACTTGGGTAAATAATCCCAACATTTTAACATAAAACTGTTTTGACCCATATTTCCGCTTACAAACTTTCTGCTTAATCGCGGGGTTATCCAATCATGGAGTATGCGACTGTTCGGGGTCCTCTGATCCCGTGCCTTTAAAATGGGGAAGTTTAATGTCGTCAACAAGGTGGGCCATCGAGTTTCTGGAGGGATGGGGAGGGGGGCGGGTTGTCGATGGGGGGGATGTTACGGGGGCAGGCTAGCCTGTGGCCGGAATGCTCGGGCCTGGCTGACTCTCAGACTGCGATGGAATGTCAGGGGTAGTGGAGCAACGGTGTGGGGTGATCGAAGGGTTTTCTTCAGACTCTGAGGCATTAGGGTTTACAGGAGTGGACGCGGTAGCCGGACCCAAGGAAGAGGGTTCAAAACCTCTCTTATACCTTTTTCCGTTTCGTAGCAACCCACTTTGCTCGTCGAAAGGAATGTCACTTGCAAACATATGTTAGCACAACTAATAGAACAGCAATATATATTTTTCGGCCAATATTATTTTAATCCTTAAGCTTAATAAATTGAAAAACTTACCGCGAGGCCCTTTAGAAAACTGTCGTTCGGCTTTGCTGAAGCTTACACACGGGAACCCCTCTAGCTTGGAAGTTCGTCCTTCTTACTGTTAACCTAGACAACCACTGGTGCAACGCTATGTGCATACTACCAAAGAAAATTTCATAAGCATCACAAAAACATACCTTTGTAAAGATTCACATTCTCTTGCGGCACAGCTTTCAGACCGACCTCAACAAATCAAACACTGATTTCCCTCACCAAGGGCCGTCAGAACATAGCCCGTGAGGTACAATGTAAACCCCTCTTGAGCAGGTACTGAGTTCAACTGGAAATGGAACCAATTTGTTGGACAATAGGGCAGACCCGGGTTTAAACCTTTAGTGTTGCACCAATAAAAAGACCCACAGTGTTGGCCCTTTCGGCAACAACCTGCGCGTAGGTTGCAGTCTCACCCGAAACAGCTATGGGGTGCCACAGAATCAGGTTTCTGCAAGACGAGAGGGGGATTACTGTACCTTAGCCTTTGACAATGTTATTAATCAATACTATAAAAGCTTTACCATTCATTCACATACAACTTCGCAGATAAATAGACAGTCGTTACTTGCTCAACCCACTACAGGGAATTCACAGCGAAGCTAAATATTAACAGCGATCTTAACTTATCAGATGTATACAGTTATTAATGCATAAAAGAAAACAAAAACACAATAGCACAAGAAACCACAACACCGGATATAACGTGGTTCACCCCCAGTGTAGGGGTTACGTCCACAAACTGCGGTCTATTCAACTTGCTACAAAATCCACAGTTTGATCTGCGCACTCAGCTGCAGATCCCTTCAATCCTTAAAAGCCGCACACACAGCAGCAGGCCCCTACGCACTCAGCTGCAGGTCTTTCCTCAAACTTTCTTACAAAATCCCTCTGCGCACACAGCTGCAGAGGTCGTCCACACACACAGCTGGGACTTAACCTTTCCTTACAATATCAGCCTTAGCTTCACCTTAACCTTTCTTTACATCAAAAAACCTAACCTATCATCTTTGCATAAGCGCTTATTTATACTGCGCGATTTTACAAAACCATGGTCTTAAACCATGGGCACCCAGAACCCTAAACCCTGGATTTCAACCAAGGGTTTATTACAAACAAAAGTAGTTTTAACTTCCCCCGACACCCCTAAGACTTTTTTGACCCATATTTCCGCTTACAAACTTTCTTCTTAACCGCGGGGTTATCCAATCATGGAGTATGCGTCCCAACAAAAACCAAACTTTTGAAATAAATATAAAATATTGTTTTAAAAAACACATCAAATGATTTTAAAATAATTTAATTTTATATTTACTTTAAATTTAAAATTTGGTTTTATATAACAAGGGAAACTTATGCATTTCAAAGGAAATGGAAAGAAATAAATATGGGCTAATAATTCAAGGTTGTGAGAAATTTTGACAAGGTTTGAGCAATACAATTTTGAATGCTAGAAGGTGAGGATCAACCACAATATTTGAGAAAAGAAGAACTAAACAGGTTGACTAAGACAATATTAATTTTTTCAATAATGTTAGTGTAAATTCTGGTGACAACACCATCTTTATTAGGTTTTCTAGTTGCTCTTCTTTATTAAGTTTTCTACTTGTTTATAATTTAGGACTAGCTTCTTGTAGTCTTGTTCCATCTTTTGTAGTTAGGATTTATTTACTTATGAAATAAATCATCATGTTTACTATCACCTACAACTGGACGTTTCTTAGTCTGCACATCTTTGTAGAGCTTAAGTTAGACTTGATTCCATTTAGTTTCTTCACTTCATTTGAAGGTCACTTTGACACTTCTCCTGCTCCTGTTCCAATCACAATGAATCCTTATCCTCAAAATAACCAAGGAGAGTGGAACTAGATAGTTTAATTTAAAACTATTATGTACATTTGTTAGTTGCATGTATAGTTCTTCTCAAAAACATATCTAGTTGTTGTAATTTTGTGCAGTTAGTCTTTAAAGCTTTTTAGCAGTAAAATAGATCTTCTCATAAGAGAATATTTTATTGTCATAGAATATAATTGTGTATATCTTTATCTTATAGTAATTTATTATAGAGTAGAGTAGTATAGCTTGATACCACTCTAGTCTAGTACTCCATTTTGGTTCATGATACCACTCTGATCTAGTACTCCGTTCTGGTTCAATTACCTTGATAGTGGAATTCTTTAGAGTTTGACTCAGTTTTTCATTTTGAAAGATCTTTCGATCTTTTGTTTGTTAAAATATCTCCATGACACCATTAGGAATCCCTCTACCTTCGCATATATTTTGTGTCAACTCTAAGCCTACCAACCCCGGTCGATAATTAAATATTAGGTAAATTAATCAAGATGATATTTTACCCAACAAAGTTGTTCTTTCATGGCTTTCAATTTTCTGTTTTGAAAAGAAAAGAGAAGTAGGAGTTTTCTTTTTCATTTCATTTTCTCTTTTGTTTAGTCATCTTGTTTCTACTTTTGAGTCAAATACCATTGGTTTCACCTCCGCCACCCTTTGAGTAATCAAGATACCTTAAAAAGAATGTTTAATATCTAAAATATATTAGTAACGGTTTCTTTCTAGGGATGACACACACTAGTCTAGGCTAGTGTTTTGGGTTAGGGACATCTTTAACTACCCAAAAATTTAAACTCAAACCTAGTTGCCTATCTTTCAGGAAATCCAACTTTATAAAGAAAGACACCAGAAATATCCTCTAACCTAGGAGTCAAGCATGGGGTCGTGTGATCCTCGGCTATGGATATACCTATTCTTTACTCAGTAGAGAATACACCAGAGTTGCTACACACTTGGGGACTTACTCAGTACCTCCTTCTGGCCCCGTGTGCTACCTGAATTGTTTAGGTTTCGGGCTTAACTACCCTACCCATGTGCATGGGTTGTACTTATGACTGTTCCTCCATACTTTATTTATTATTTTTTTATCCTTATTATCTATACTTATAGGACTCTACACAGGTTATGCTGGAAGGCTATTTCCACTATACCTAGGGTAGGCTTGAGAGGAAATCCCTTACATACAATTTTGGAAAGAGGTTTGGTGATTCAAGCACTTGGACCCAAAGTAGTGTATTGTGGAGCCCAAGTAGTTTTTCTTCACCCTTCACCGGTTAGTTATGGGTCCTCATCATCCCATACATTCCTTTGGAAGGTACCTTTGTTTTCCCAGTCTGGATACTTAGCAGTTTATTTCTAGTGGTGTTCTCTCTGTGTTGTTGGTTACCTATTGACCTCATAGTTTTATTGATTGTTAAGTCATAAACTATAGCTAATACCCCTATGGAAACTAACCAAGAGACCCCCATGGTAGGAGCTTCTTGTACTTTTCCTTTCATTAGGAATGTTGGATTTCTTTTGATGGCCACTTTGAATCTTCTTGGATTCACTCTTGGGCTACCGGTTTGGTTGTTTTCCACTCTGAATTTCTTAAATTCTCTTTATTCTTCACAAGTAAGCACCTTATATCAAGGGCATCAAAACAATTTCTCCACTTCACCTGTAGAAACCTCTCCTTGTCCTTCTACCTCATGCGGTGAAAGTTTTGATACTAGTAACCTATAGTCTAAAAGGAGTAAAAGAAGGAATAATAGGAAGAAGACTTGAAATCAATGGGGAACCCATCCAACCTTTGCAATTCATGTTGGACCCAACCACTCAGCCTCTATGGTTCATGCTGGTGGAACACATCCGACCTCTATAAGTCATGTTGGACCCAGTCACTCAGCCTTTGTAGTTCGTGCTAGGGGCACCCACTCAACCTCTTCAAGTCAAGTTGACCCTAACCACCCATCCTCTGGAAGTCATGCCGGGGGCACACATCCAACCTCTGTAGGTCATGTTGGACCCAAGCACTTAACCTCTTTGATTCAAGTTGATCTTCACCACCCATCCTCTGGAAGTCATGATGTGGGAAAACAACCAGCCTCTACTAGTCATGTTAGACCCAACCTCCCAACCTCTGGAGTTCATGCTTGGGGAAAACAATAAACCAATGCGATTCATGTTGAAACCATTAAGAAAACCAACTGTTAAAAATGTAATCTGAAGTTTCCTTGCATGATTTGTGAGGGAGATCACCTTACCCAGTAGTGCCCTATCATTACAGAGCTATGAAGAGCATGGTTACAAGGAAATCATGTTCTTGAACACCATGAAGTTTCTAAAAAACCTATTCAACCTTCATTTGATCAAGTGGTTGAATCAATATCATCGTTGGTCAACCCCACTCTTCCTTCAAAGAGTGACCTTTACCAAGTGATTGAATCAATGCAATATTTGATCAATCCCACTCTCCCTTCAAACAATGACTTTCATCAAGTGGTTGAATTGATGCTATCTTCAATCAATCCCACTCTTTGTTTGGAGAGTGAGTTGTATGCTAGTAATATTTTCTTCACTACTAGTTCAGAACCTTCTGGAAAATGGGGAACTAACATCTCTTCATATGAACCCCATCCAAGCCCTCATATTTCTTCCTTTAATTGGGGTGGCCTTGCTAAGTCCTGCCTTCCTTCCGATGCACCTTTTCAAATAAAGGTCCAAATTGGACATTACATGATTTCTCGTTGTATTATGGATGAAGGAGCCTCTGTTAGTATCTTATCCACATGTTCTTGGAGAGGCATGGGATATCCTGGCCTTATGTCAACTGAAAGTCAGTTACTAGCTTTTGATAGGAGAACTAGTTCTTCTTTGGGAACTCTTACTCAAACCTCTGTTACTTTGGGTGGGAAGCCCATCTTAGTTTATTTTATAGTAATAGATGACCACTTGGACTTCAATATGTTCCTTGTGTGTGATTATGTTTATGTTATGCAATTTGTGGTTTCAACACTCTTTTGTGTCATGTAGTTCCCTCATAACAAAAGAATTGTTAATGTTGATCAGCTAGAATTTCTTGATCCATATCCTAACCCAACTAGAGATCGGGTATTTTCTTTGTTGATTCCCAGTGTTTTGATAGACAATACTCCACAATGGGTGAGCTACATGGCCTCATATCCATTGTTTCCAATTGCTACTGAGAAGAATCCTCTATATTCATACTTATCTTCTTGGGACTCTGTCCTAGTAGTTGACCAAGTGATCTATCCTATGTAGAATATGGACCTTGTTGTCCACTCTATTGATCCATTTGAATGTTTAGACATGTGTCTGATCTAGGATGGTCTTCTTCCTTCGGATGAAGTATTCATAGAGTCTTTGAAACAATATAACCTTATTTTGGATGTTGATTCAGTTGTAGTTAAATCCAACCCTAACTTGTTTATTGAGCCTAATTCGTATGTTGAACGATCCTCTTATGATTTCATTGTTGAGTATTTGGACTCTCCCATTGAACAAAAAGTTAGTGATCCTGATGAGTTTGACATTTATAGTATAATTTTCGACTTTGGTGTTGTTAAGTATGTCCCTACAGAATCCATCAGCTATCTCAACTTTAGCTTTCCTTTTGAGGTTGATCTTATTGATTATAAATCATCAGACCTTGGCACTATAGAATCTTCTCTGGTCAATTCTTCCTTGAATACACATTTTATATAATATAGAAAAGTTGCAAGTGTTTCTACCCAAGTGACTTATATTGGATTTTTTCTTTTGAATATGATCTTGATACTATTGTTTATTGGAGACGGGATTCTTAGTTGGATTCATAACTGCTTATTGTCCTTTTCTTGTTGTCCAAGCCATAACTGTATTTGCATGTACCCTACTTGTTCTTATGAACATGATGTCGTCTTCCATGCTTTCAAATCATTATATAAGCGCTCATCTTTTCTCTCATCATCGCTCATCTTTGTACCTTTTTTCCATTGCAAATTCACACCCTTTACCTTAAGGATACATCCCCAAGTGTCTTTATCTTTCTCATGTTCCTTGCATTATGCTTAGGTTTATTCCTTGCCCTTGAAACTAGTTTTTCCTACCTCTGACACTCGTCTCCTTGCATTTAGAGAATTATTCCTTCTTTCCTTCGAGCTCATTAAAAATAGTAAGGAGGTCACAAGTTGACTTTTCTGGGATCGTTAAAACTTCATAGGAAAGGTATGGAGTTACCTTTATGCTTTGGTCTGACTCCCTAAATATGACTAGATTTTCAAGTTCACTTGTCCCTTAAAACTCATTAAAGTACATGAAGAAACATCCACATAGGTATAATTTTACCCCTTTCTCAGCCATGTGGATTACTTAGGAAAAAGGAATACTCTATTTTCTTCAGAATATAGAAGAGTATCTTCAAGTATAGATTTCTCTCTTTTCCGGGCCTTGAGGACTAAAATTATGGAAAAGGAACCTAGTTGAGCTTATTTTTCTCTTTTTCATTCTATGGACCTAAACATGAAAAATATTCTGAGCCTTCTTTATGTCATTGTCATTTTCGTTAAACATTGGTACAAAAGAATTGAGTTTACCGCTGTCTGTCCATTCTTGTAAATAAATGGAACTTTCTGAATGATCTTTCCTTTCCTTCACACTTGTTAAAACTAAATATTTTTGCTTGTTTTTGAAGGAGCGTTGGTTTGGTGATAGTTTAACCCTTTTTGGACTTTGCTGACTAACTACAAAAAAGGCATACCTTAGTTTTCCTGAGCTAAGAGATTTATCCTCTATATTGTTTTATACTGTTTCATACTTAGGAGACTAACCTTACAAAAAATACCCCCCCTAGAGTCTTATTTGGCATTTTCAGACTCTCAAATTGTGAAAACAAAGTTGAGCATCCACTAATTCAGGCTCGTAAAATCCATGAATCAGTTCTTTCTCAAGCATTCTTTTGTCTCTTCTTCGATCTTTCCAACAATGAAGAAGGTCCCAAGTTTTCTTTCTTGGACTCGTTAAACCTTTACAAGAAATAGAGAAAGGAAAGTTCATTCAAATGTCTTTTATATTTGGAAGCAAGTCTTGTCTTCTTGAAAAAAGTAGCAGTTTTGAGTCTATCAACAGTCGGGTTCTATTTTTTGGCCTTATCCTGATTCAAAGTTTTACTCCTCCAGTCAGATCCTTTTCCAATTATATAGGGAATCTGTCAATGTATCCTACATTACAGATTTGTATCGTTGGTTCTTTTGTGTCAAAAAACTACCTAAGTCACTATTGTGTCCTGCTCACTATTCAAGGATAAAACCTTTCTCATCCATTATGTAGTTTCCTTGACCTTTTGTGTCGGCTATTCCCTGGTATCAGTTCATTAAATCATGTCTTCGGCAGTCCTTGCTGCAAAATTTTGTACCAGTTCCAGATCTAATCAGTCTTTGACTTACCTCGTGTTGGATGATGGAGGATGCCTTAATACCTTCCTTCTAACATATATCTTCCTATCGAAGTCAACACATCTTGCTCTAGGAATGAGATTTATAGTTTATAACAGTACCTTAGGGATTGCAGTCATCAGTGGAAATTTATCTCGCTATTGGGTAGTGGGAATACCTTTACATCTCTGACTCGATAGATTCTTTAGGTGTTTGACTTCAAGACCATTTATTCACACTTGTTAGAATGTACTAGGTACCTTGGGGAGCATTTTCATTAATGGTGTTTTCCCTCCTGTTTTTTAATGGTCCTCATCAATGACTGGTAATCAAATGGTTTCCTCCATGTTTGAATTTAGATCCTTTATTCGCATGGTTTGGATTTGTACCTTTGGGCAGTTTGGATTGAAGACCTTGGCCCAACAGTAGCATCATCATATTTTTTTATTGTCTAAGTTGTGCAAGACCTTGTCACACTCTATATGACATTTGTTGAGACATAGATCCACCTTGTATTCTTGTGGCTATGATCGATTATTGAGCATGGATCCACCTTGCTCATTTGTGGCCATGACTCCTTTAGATTATATATGGAACCTTTTTACGTATTGTCCTACCATGATAGTTACTTCAGTTATACAAATTTTGGGTCCGCCTGTATCTTTATATTGGAGATCATTTATATATGGAAATGTATGTCCCATATATCATTTTTGTTTGACATTTATCCCTCTTTAATGTACCTTTGTTCGAGCCTATGATATTGGATTCTTCGTCTCTTTGACTTCTCATC
This sequence comes from Pseudotsuga menziesii, assembly GCA_001517045.1. Taxonomy (NCBI): domain Eukaryota; kingdom Viridiplantae; phylum Streptophyta; class Pinopsida; order Pinales; family Pinaceae; genus Pseudotsuga; species Pseudotsuga menziesii. The sequence goes on from LPNX011062644.1 coordinate 21,983, forward strand.
TCCATTGTTTCCATTTTATAATGTATTTTAGCTATCATCTTCCTCTCTAACCTCATACATTAGGGGGAATCTGTTATAGCCTAAAATGACACATCTCTTCCTGTGACCACTTTCACATGTTTTAGTCACATGTTGACACTTCCATGATGACACTTCATGAAAGTTATTGTTAGTCATTGAAAAAACACCTTGATTGGAGGATCCATATATAGAGTTTCGTTCCTCCATTTGACATATTCATTGGACTGTTGGAAAGGTATTTAATTAAGGAAAAATTTTCTAGAATAAACCAAACCCTGAAAATGCATGGAGATAACCCAAAAAATAGATGTTCTGACATATTCACGAGTTTTCTTAAGGAAACCCACAAATTTGTCTTGGCACTCGTGACTCTGCTTCATAAAACCCACGAATTTCTCCTGAAGTGGAAAAAAATATATAAATTATGATTATTCTCGAATTAGGGGAGGTTTGGGTGGTTTTATAACCGATCATGCAGTTATAACTGATCCTTATTTGACCTTTACTCTTCAGAAACATTTATAAGAGAGGGAGAGAGGTCCATGAAGGGGACTTGGCATTTGCATTGTTATATTGGAGAAATTGGGACTCTCATGCCCCCTAAATTTTCCCTAGATTCTATATCCCTATGTTGTAGATATTGGAGGCTAAGATTCTTGGATAAGAGAAGCAGGAGATCTAGATCAAGGTGGTTTTGAGAGGTTCCTAGCATGAGGAGAAGGTAAACTTTGTACTTCTTCCATGGTCAATAAAGATTTGATGATATTCCCTTTCCAAATAATTGTTTAGTTGATGTTCAATCTATGTTTATGATTACATGATTATTCTTATAATATTAGGGTTTCATGTTTCATTTAAAATACTCTCCTTTCATGTAATTAATTTGGTTTGAGGAAGGTAGAACTTGTTTTGCAGGTCTCTGGGAGAAAGAAGAGCAAGAAGAGGAGGAGCGACGGGAAGTTTGGGTCAACCTTTAGTGATTAAGATATGAAACTATATAAAATTTGAACCTTGTTTATGTTTACATATAGAACATTATGTATCATTCTTTAAACCCTAGCATGTTGGTGGCCTCTTAACTTCCGACCATAGGAACACTTTCTTCTACAACAGGTTTGGGAAAGTTTTCTTGCCTTCTGCGAGATGTGGAAGGTTGATCTACTTGAACATCTAGATTATATTTTAAACAGAACATATCCTTCTCCACCAGGATGGATTCAGCAAAAGCCTCCTGTAGTTTGGTCTTATGTGCTCTTTTCACCCACAGCAATGGGAGTAGGCAGACCCTTAATGTATTAAGAAACCAATAATTCTATTAACACTCTGTTAAAATTTGGTCATCAGAGATACATGGGAATTTCAGCCTTGTCGAGATGTGTTGGGAAGGTATCTCGTTTCTCGTAGAAGGGGTTGATGGCACACACAAGGTAGCATTCGGCCATCGGAAGAAGCCTCGGTGGTGGATGCCAAAAGCAACAAAACAGTCTATGGATTGGAGAAGCAGGCTAAAGAAGAGAACATTAGGCACCTCGAAGGCATTAAGTGGGACTCATGATCGAAGGTTAAGATTGATCAGATGGCATATCAATGGTGTCAAAACATTTTGCACGGTGAAAATGCCCGATCAAAGCCACTTTTTTGGATTGCAAAATGGTTTAAAGGACAAAGGCATCCAACAGTCGAGAATGGGATCCAAGGAGATCCACGGTTGAAATTGATTTTACATGCCAGAGTTGTGAGGGTGCAACAGCAACTGTGAATATTGAAAAGTGGTATGGGCTACTTTGATCGACGATCCCTATGAGAATGAAGGGATATCAACAGTCATAGTTCATTTCGAAATCTAGATTAGCATGGAGGGAAGCAAAACCTCACTTCGCGAAGAATGGTAGGGTCTGCCCAGATGAACAGTTGTGAAGAAGGTCAATCTTGATTGACAGTTGAGATGCACATGCATGAAGTAGGGAAATATGTAGCATAAAGAACCTGACATACCTATGGTTCATATCACAAAGAGTAATATTATGGTGCAAGCCACCTAGGAAGGGTGTGAATGTTATGTTGTGGGAAAATTTATAAAGGGGTCCACGTGAAGTTGCAAAGATTTGTCTTTTCCAAAACTACAAATATGCCGAATATCCAACCACATATAGAGGGATAGCATGGACCAACCAAGAGAATGTGCTGCAGAATAAGGTAGGCCTTTGATACCCTCTCAGTGTTATTTAAAAATGGATGTAATAGGAGCGGTAGAAGTGGTAGGGGTGAGAGATGATGTAGAACCTGAGACCACATGTCAAAGGTCAGAAGAGAGTCTGGTAGATGAGAAATCTAATATTTTTTATACCATCCTGGTGGGAGAAGCCATTGAAACCGCCATAAGAAAACTGGAAATTCTTAAGGACTAAGGTGGAGGTACCTGCGGTGTTTTTAAATCTTTCTTCCATTTCTTCTCTGTTGGCCAAACTCTCCATTTCCTTGAGTTTGTCTAATGGTGTGTAGACAATTTCTCTGTCACCGAAGGTGTCATTATGAATAAATCAAAGTCTAAAATCCTTTTCTCAGTCCAAGCTTCCGTCGTCCGCAAAACCCTGCATATCCCAGATGAATTCGTCCATATATCCCAAGACTACCAGGAAGAAAGTATTATACGTTGTTTTAGAGATTCTACAGATGAGAGTAAAGAAACCTTCTTGAATACCCATTCTAAGCTTGATAGTGAACCCATCGACCTGTCTTACCTTATTGACCTCAACCAATTCAATAAAGAAACTCAGTGGTGTATATCCCTATCCAGTCAGTTCCTAGGTCTAGATACTGAAGCTTATGTCACAGAGTCATTATTGAGTCTTTTGTTCATCCTGAGTAATTGTCCAGCCAAACCTGAATTTCCTGGACAATCCTTTCAATTATGTTGCCTTAAGTTTGATGAGTTCCTGGCTGAGAACATCTGTTGTCAGTTAGAAAATTTCCATGGCACTAGAATGTTCAGATTCTAGTCCTTTTTGCTAGGAATGTTTATATCTTATAATGAGGAAGAACTGCAAGTACCAGAACTAGAAATCACTGCTGATATGGCCACTAATTATTGTAAATTCATGAACCAATTAATGGCAAAAATATATGACCTCTTCTTTCAAGAAAGGTTACCTAGGGTGTTTCCCGAGATGAGGAAAATGCTGTAGAAGATAGGGGACTGGTTCCTCATAGAATTTGGAATGACCATAAGGTTATATGGCTTCGTAAATCCACCCTACATTCTGCCAGCTTTCCTAATTGCCAGGGTTTTCTCCCTAGAATTGATCTAACAAAAACTCATTGTTGAATAAGAGCACTTCTTGAACTTTAAGAAAGCTCAAATTTGATTTTCACATGAGAAGTAGGACCATACATAGTTAGAAATAAGGCTTCTTTTCCCTTTTTTACCAACTTGCTTAGAGGCATGGATTTTTCCCTAGGACAAGCAGTAAATTATGACCCTCACCAAATAATTTCCAAAAGGAGGAAAACTCACAAATGCAGGACTTTTGAACACACTAAAATACCTGGACTCAGAGAAGCATCCAACTGGGACAATTTCCCTAATCCTGCCCCAATGGATACTAGTATAGAGCAAGGCATTGGCTCACAGTTACCAGGGGTAGCTTCTCCCCAAAGAGAATTGGCTAAATTAGTTGCAATAGCCGGGGAATTCTCATCACTGGTCAGCTATTCAGTGAGTTCAATAAAAATAGGGGGTCCAGAGCCCAAGGAAACTGAAGAAGTGGACACAACCAACATGCCCAAGAAGTAGAAAATAGAATAGGGACAACAATTGGTGCAAGTTAAAAAGGGCTAGGAAAAGGAATGTGTGAAGAAGAAGAATTTAGCGAAAGGACAGCAACAGGAAGAGCCCAATATGACTGAATTGCAAATACAAGAGTATGTATTTGATGGGAAGACTCCAAGCAAGCATGCACCAAAGAGGACTGGATAAAATCTTAGCGAGAGAGGGATGATAAGACTTTTGAGGAGATAGCAGAACTATATAGCGAGGCATCATGGTTGCCTCACCCCAATGTGGCACTCAAAACTCTAAGAGATCATGCCACTGACACTATTATTTTAGATTTGGCCATGGGGAACAAGGTGTCAAAGGTTAGTGTGAAACTCTCAAAGGTTCCCACTACTGACATAATACACCTCAAAAAAGAGATTGGAGATATATTGAATACCAGATTTCTGAAGGCTACCATATAGATGTCCAAGCTGGAGGAAAGCAAAAAAAAAAATTAAACCTTTTAAGGAAGGTGAGAGTGGAGAACAGAGCACTCAAAGCCCAAATCAATAGTTTACAAAATGAAGCAATGCAAATATAAGGATAGGCACATAAAGGGAGTTTGGCTCATAAATTGCTCAATGATAAAGAGAAGGAGATCCAAACCCTAAAAAAGAATTTAAAAATCCTTTCCACCTAGCTCACTCAAGCGAAAGAATTGGCTGACTTTAAAAGAGAAAAAGAGACATTGAACGCTGAGCTTACTGACTGCAAATCTAAGCTACTAAAGCTTGAATAAAAGGAGAAGTAGTGGGAAGCAGATATCCAAATTTTGAAGAAAAGCGATGCAGAATTAAAAACCAGATTAGCGATGAAGGAAAAGGATATTCAAGGAAGAAGTGTGGAGAATAAAATTCAATCCACAGGTGTGGCTAGAGATATAGATACCAGTTCCCTCTCTAGAGAAATGTCCCAGATAGGCCTAAAGGATACAAAGCTCATTAAACTAAAACGGCACATTGAGGAACTAGAAAAAGAAAGGGTCAAAGAGAAACAAGGAAGAGAAAAGACAGAAGAGAAGTGCTAAGGACTAATTCAAAAAAACACCAAGTTGAGCCAATAGGTTTTCGGTAAACTTGCCTTGCAAGGTGCTAGGCATTTGATTTGGGATTAGATCATTATAGAATCTGACAAGTTCCGGCCTTATCTAGATTTCGTTGAAGACCAGGAAAGCACTATGGTAGAAGATAAGAAAAAGGTCCTGATAGTAGTAGGAGAAATATAGAAAAGGCCCTTGGCAACAGTAGAGAATTCCATTAATTTCCTAAGCTCTTTTTTTAGACGATTCCACCAACCAATACGGTATCCAAAATAGGGTTGTTGTTGTCTTCAGAGCTAGAAAGGTAGTTGCTAAGCATAGGATGCTGGAGATTGTACGGGCCCGAATAGAAGTTATTGAGTGTAAAGTCTAGGAGGTCATCAAGCTATTCAAACCACTGGTTAGCAAAGGACTCCCCTTTTTCTGGGAGGAAAAGGGTCCTTTAATGTCCTAGAAGGAGTATCGGGAGTTCCTGGTGCACTGTCGATTGGACAACAACGAGTTTGGGGATATGCAACAATCATTGTCAGGGAAGATCGTTTTTGATAAATTAACCAGGGATTTTGAATTGTTGTTCGAGTTTAAAGACGCATGTGCTGAGGTCCCTGAGACTTCATACCCAGAAACGAGGGAGCTCAAAGCACAATCATACGACATGGCCATTACGCCCCTGTCTGAAGTTGATTTATGGAAAGTCATTCAGCAATATGGGTCGACCAAATTCAAAATGCATCCATAGGAGTGGCAATGATAATATGTAGGAATTTTTCTCTACATTGCACTCCCATTCCGGTGGTCGCCTCTCTCAGAACTTTGTACAGTAGTCACCTGGGAGATGGAAGTATAGGAAACTCTTGCACATATTTCCTCCTGCATTCTACATTTCATTGTCTAGCCATTTCATGTAAATCACAGCCAATGTGCCACCTAAGAGTTGGTTAGAGGATGTCCTTCTGTTGTAACAAATTTTGATCAATGGATATCGGTCTAGAAAGTCCCAATGCTATAAATATACCTCCTGAAGAAGGAGAAAGGGTTGGAGCCAATGTAATTTTTGTTATGTATGTTTTCAAGAGAATTTTAATAAAAATTGTAGAGCCAAGGTTGGTGGTTTTGATAAGGATTCACGTGTCATTCATATTTGCAGTCTGTTGCTTTCTTTCTTATGTGAATGTATTTCCATTTTATCTCTCCCATTTTGTTTTCTTTCATATCTGAAACGTAGTGTATAATAGTTTGGAATTCATACTTGCTATGCTCCGTCTGTTGTTTTAGGTATTCACTAGAATTTTCTTCTAAAGTTAATACAAAATTCATTTTTCAATGCTCTGTGTTGATGGTCTATTCATGTTCTGCTTTTCCACCAGACAATTATAAATCGACTGTGACTAAGTGGCTACCTTGACCCTATGTTGAAATTGCTTGCATATTTTTTATTTATTTTTGTTATATATCTTGACTCCATTGCCCAATGGTTCTGTGTTTTGTTTCAACCAATTTTACTAGCAATTTATATTTTCACTTGTATATATCTGGCATTGTTAATATTTGGTGAGATATCCTTCTCGAAAGAGCAGAAGGCCAGTTCTCTCTTCGAAAGTGGTTCTACTGTTACCTGAAAGTGAGCCTTCCGCAACCTTTGGTTCAATTCCAGTGCTAACAAACTGGCACTGTTAATGGGGATGAGATTGAAAATCATCCCTGGGAAGAACGACAAATATTCAAAGGATAAAGAGTTTCTGTGGGAAAACAGAGATTCTTACATGTGAAAAGGGTTGTATCATTTTCCCTGGCGAATCCACTGAAATATTTTGGAAGGTGACTCCAGTGGGGAATCCGGTGGTCAAAAGGAAAGAGATTTCTAGGGGCAAACAAAAATTTGTGAATTCGCAAGAAGGTTGTACATTTGTCCTAGTGGCTCCACACCCACTCCGACCAGTATCGCATTAAAGATCCTAGCTTCCAGAAGGATCCACACTAGAGGTAACCATGATCCCGAAACTTTACAAAGTGTGGATAATCTGAAAAGAATACTTAGAAATAGAAATAAAGAGAAAATGAATTTTCCGTTGTTTGGTACTTCATCATCTCAAGATTTGTATTACATAGAGGAACCCGAATGGGGGGTTAGGGCTGAAATACTACTGACCAAATCTAAATATGAATCTGACCTAAGGAAAGTTGTGGTTAGCCCTAATACACTGCAATCCTATCTGCTTGTTTCTTTGTGGATGAACCTATAGACTCCACCAAAATCTAAAGAGATAGCCCCTATCTTTTAGAACACCAAGTTTCCTAAACCCCTGTATGTTTCTAATCAACCTACCCCAATGGCTACTGCTAGATTTTCCCCATTAGCCCTACCTCTAGTTCTACACGACCTCCCCATGAATTACGCTCAAAGAATCATACTCTATGATGGGGAGGGAAATGTCTCAGCAAGATACCATGTAGATAAGTTTGATGACTTCATCGACCTGAAAGAGGTGGATGATGAAGATGTTAAAATGCGGTTGTTAACTCAGAGTTTGTCTGGGGAAGCCAAGAAGTGGTACAAATATTTGCCACCTAGATCTATCCGCAGTTTCACTGGTTTTCAAACCATGTTTCTACAAATGTGGGATGATAAAAAAATCCCGTTACAGGTCTTGTCTCAATACAACAATCTCAAGAAAGGATGTTTTGAATTGGTCCATGAGTTTTCTAGTATATTCATGCGGGTCTGCAACTCGATACCTGCTGATATCAAACCTTCACCAAAGGCAGCTAAACATCATTACACTCATGCCTTTGACAATGATTTTGCTTTGTTATTGAGAGAAATAAAGTCAAACACCCTCCCAGCCATGTTCACTGATTCCCTAGAAGTAGAGGCCAATATGATGGCATGTGGAAAAATTAAACCAAGGGTGGAGGTTGAAAGAAGGAAAGGTAGAGAAGAGGCACACCCCACTACTTCTACCTCTTCATCCAATGATATAAAATTTGAGATGATTCTCAAAACTATGGAAAAATTGATGGAAAAGCTAACAATGGAGGCCAAGATAATGAACCGAGAGTAGACTAAACCTCAGATAAGGAATCCTAATTTTAGGAGGCAAGTCCCTCCCCTACTCCAACTCAACAGACCAAGGGATGTGAGGAATCCTAGAAACCAAGAAGAGTAGCCAATCAGGCCTCCTTTCAGTGAAAACTATGTGGTTACCGAAGATGAAGCTGAATCCATTGAATATCATATCCATCATTTCGGCGATTTGGACTCTGAGATCTACCTGATTGAAGAGGAACATGATATGTTTGCTCAAGTGGATGATAAGACCTTGATAGGTAACTGGAGCAATATCATAAAGGGTATATGCATGCCATAGATGATGTTAGGAAGATCAAGTTAAGAAATAGGGACATTGCTATACATAAAGGAGGATTAAAACCAGATTAGCCTTCTAGTAGTCAGACGGGCCTAGGGAAAGGAGATGAAAAACAAAAGGGGCCGATAGCACCTAGAGAAGTGGAAAAGGGGAATACTAATGTGAGAGAGTTGGAGCCAATGGAAACTGTCAAACTGGGAAAAATGGCCCCCATGTTTAACCTCCAAAACAAGCTAGATAAGCTGAAGGTCTCGATTCCTTTCAATGAATTATTGAGGAATCAAGAATACGAGGACACTATAATGAAGATGATTGCAAATCAAGGAGAAGCTCACCCAGATATCTTGGAGATGACTAAAGACAACCCTACTATTATTCTGGGATCTAATATTGACATCATGGATAGAGAAGATGAGGAAGTGCCCCCCTTTTACATGAGCTTAAATATACATGATATGGTGGTACACAATGCTATGTTGGATTCAGGAACCTCACACAATCTGATGCCAAAGGGAGTGGTGGAAAGCCTAGGATTGGAGATTACAAGGCCTTATAAAGACCTGTATTCCTTTGATTCTAAGAGGGTAAATTTTTTGGGATTGATCAAAGACATGGTGGTATCTTTAAATAAGTTTCCATCTAAAATTGTAGTCATGGATGTTGTTGTCACCGACATTCCTCCCAAGTTTGGTATTTTGCTATCGAGGTATTGGACTTTGAAGCTGAAAGGTAGCTTGCAAATGGACATGACCTATGTGACAATTCATGTTCGGAACAAAAAAAAAAGGTTATACAGTGAGAAGAGGTTTCTGTACATCATGAGAAGTCAAGCTCAGCTTGACATCCATCATGTTTATGCCATCAACATAGACTTGGGGTCCTCTATTTTCTTCAATGATATATCTCCTTGCAACTCAAAAATCATTGTGCCATGGAAGGATGAAAAGGATAATAAAGAGACCAGCAAGCTAGAATCTTTGGAAAAGAAGCAGAAGGATGAAGGACCGTGGAAGATGTATTTCGACGGTTCAGTGGCTAAAGTGGATGCTAGCGTAGGTGTGTATATAATATCCACCATTAAGGATACCAAAGCCCACTCTTATAAGTTGATTTTTGAATGATCTAACAATGTAGCCGAGTATGAGGCCTTGTTGCTAGGCCTACATGCACTAAAGGATTTAGGAGTGAAAAGGGTCCAAATATTTGGGGATTCGGAGCTTGTAATAAATCAGGTGAATGATAGCTACCAGACTAGACATCCAAGGATGAGAGCTTACCAAAATGAGGTATGGGATATGTTCAGAAATTTCTTCACTGAAAATATAGTCCAAGTGATCCCTAGATGTGAGAATACGGTGGCAGACACTTTGGCGACTGCATCAGGAATATTCGAAGCCCCTGTGGCGGGTAAAAGGAAATATAAAGTAGATATTGTGAATAGGCCTTCCATACCAGATAACACTAAATATTGGTAGGTCTTCGAAGATGATATGTAGATCAAAATATTTTTGGAGTTGTCTAGTGACTTTGTAAACACCCACATAGATGAAGGTGGCGCTGACCCCAAAAACCTCCCAGACGTTGAAGAGGAAGGGGAAGGCACCTTCAGGATGGGAAAACTAAAGGACTCCTTGGGAGGCAAGGATATAGTTCAGTTGAAAAGCAATCATATTCTCAGAGGCTTGATCCATTTGGAGTCTCTTTTTGTTCAAAATGATGTAGCCAGAGATCAGAAGGTCAAGCCTACCATGGATGCCATTGAAGATATAAATATCGGCACTGAAGGTGACCCAAAAATTATAAAATTTTCCAAGAAATTACCCACTAAAGAGAAATAAGGGTATGTGAAACTGATGAAGAAATACATGGACGTGTTTGCATGGATTTATGAAGATCTCAAAGAGTATGACACTTACATTATACAATTGTTGAGGCCTGGAAATTCGTAGGCAACAAAAGCAAGGGATTCTCCCTAGTCAACGTTCCCAACTAGCCCGTGACTGTTTGGTGTAGGGAATCCGTCCGGTTTGCAGTCTGGATACCGTAGGTCAAGCAACAAATGCCTATCTAAAATGTAGATTGATTGAGAATGCAAGGAGGGTTCACAATGTGATGCGTAGGTTCTTACCTCTTGTCTTAGGATCTCTTGCATCTAAATCACACACATGACAAGAAATTAAAACTAACTACCTAACCTATCCCTAGGGAGCAATATCATTACTTATTAATGAGTAATGTTTTTTGTGCATGCATTATAAAAAGAAATCATAGATAGTTGATACTTCTTTCAAACACATGAACATTTAAAGATATTTGGACAACCAGATAGCCAATTTCCTATGAACAACATTCATTACTCATAGTGGAATTTTTTTTTAAAACAAAACAGAGATCATTCATGCAAGAACATAGGTTCAAAGAGTTAGAACGATCTCACAGTTAATGGACACAAAGCTGAAAATGAAATAGTTCCTCTTCAAGAAATCCATAGTATAACATTTGAACATTCCACCAGGCTTTCTCCAACAGGCAAACTGTAATTATTTATTGCAAAAGGAAATTGTTCTTCTTACAATATGTCTTCCAATCTCACTGCGAAAAAAAGGTCCTTGTCTTGTCTAGATTCTCTATATTTATACAAAAGAACAAAACTGTTGGGCTGCCATCGAAATGACTTTTGGGATTACCCAACCCTTCACCTCCCACATTTTCTTTCATTAAGAGTTTATAAAAATTACAATAGATTACAATTAAATGAATAAGATGCTCATGAGGAGGGTCCCACTTGACTATTCAAAAATTTCTTCCATGTTGAAGCCTCTGAAGCAATACTTTTGAATTCAGAAGCTTTCCAGGAATCGAATATTTATATCGAATTTAGCAGCCTGGTTTCTGATGACTTCTATTCTGGCTGCGCTTAGGTGAAGTTGGTATTCTAACAGTTTCACACTAACCATGGTGTTGGTCGTCTGGGCAGACCCAAGTTTACTATAATGAACCAACAACACCCCTAGCTCACCGGCCCTTTCGGCGACAGATTGCGGAGTGGCCTAAAGTCTCAACTGAAGTGATTCTAATGGGTTGGTCGAGGACTCAAGTGTCTCGACCAGGTTCTGTATGGCATCTTATGTGCATCTTGCAGCCCTTCTTAGCTCGCGAGACTGCTCTTTCCTCTTTACGATGTGCAGTTTCCTCTTACTCGCAATGGCTCTAACTCTTATCGCATCGCCACGCCCGGGAAACACCTAACTCTATCCTACGCTCGCTCCTCAACCCATGGTATCGCGCACTGCAGCTCCTTTTCTGGTGCGATATTTCCTCCCTGTGATATCCTACCGCTGCGACTCAGCGTACTTATCTTACTGGTGTTAACTTACTGTACACAAAGCACAAAGCTATTTTATACTGCGACACTTAACTGTCTCAGGTGAAACTTAGACAAATCCTTATATAGAATACCTAAAGACTTCAACTTGCATTTATCCTTGTAATATGCTATGAACTGAATAACATACACATACATTTACTGTAAGCAAAGTTCATGTAATGAATGACAGGTATAACAAGTAAATACAATCACATGAATCAAGCACATAACACTCTGGTTTTACGTGGTTCACTTCCAGGGTGGAAGTTACATCCACATAACTGTGTTTCTATATTATAACTTGAGAGAGGTACACAGTTCTGCTGCACTGCATATGCAGCTAGAGATATTCTGGGTAACTCCGCACTCAACCTGGAGCCCTTCTCTCCTACATCTCTTCTCTATATTTCCTTCTTACAATATACTCTCACTCTCTCTCTCTATCTATCTATCAATCCCTGCGGATTGTTACAATGAAAAATAATAGTAAGCTAACAGACTACTGATAATTTGACTAGCTGGATGGCCTAAAATGCCCAAAATGCCAACCTTTTACAATACAAAATACATCATTTTATAGGTGGCCTGAAGGTCTCGCCATTACAACATTGTGGGCCTGTCCCAACAGTAACCCAAACCCTAACTAGTGAGAGTCGATGTATCTGTACTTGGGGTAGCCACTTTCCATCACACCACTGCTCTCTGTAGTCTTCCATGCTTCTCGGCGCTGACCATGGGTACTATGCACCGCTTCCCGTCTTCTTTCCTTCGTCTTCAATACCTAGGCCTCGTTGCTCCTTTTCCTTTATGAGGGTAGCTGAGCCCTCTTATCTTAGCCACTTCCTTCAATGTAGTGATTGAGCTCTCTCTTCTCAGTCACTTAGGTACTGTCATCTTCCTTGACTTTTCTGTTCCAACGGTCACAGTTTCCGGCTCTGCTTTGCAGCTAGAAACCTGCTACGGCGTCGTAGCTTCACCTTATCTCTTCATCTTCACCAAACTGTCTATCCACCAAAATGGCAGCTTTTCCTGTAGCTGCGGGACTCTACTCCAAGAGTCCCCTAACACTTACTTATGGCGCGTCCCCGAGCCACTACCAATAGGCTTCTCCTGCTGTAGCTTTTCCTTGGCTTCTTGCGAAGTGCGCTGAAGCTTGTCCCGAAGTCCTGCGACTTCATTCTCCATAGCTGTGACACGCTCTTTTTTCGAGTCAAGCATAGCTTGACTAATACCTAAGTCTTCTGCTACATCAATTTCATTTCTGGTGGCAGTGAGCTCCCCAACTTTCTGCTCAACCACATCGACTAGCTCTGTGATTTGTTCCTGATATGGTTGAAGCAGGTCATTGATGTGTATCTCCTTTGCTCTCAACCGCTGCGCTTCCTACTGCAAGCGGTTCATCTCCGTTTTCTTTCTCATCTTGTGAAGAGATTTTAAGCTCTTGATTTCTTCCTTCATTGCTGCTGTGGTGCTCTCTATTTGCTTAATACTTTGCTGGATTTCTACTTTCTCGAGAGGCTCATCTAACTTTGACCATGTGTTTGTCGCATCATCTAGCACCGACAGTGCATCGTCTATGTGATATTTTATCTCCGTGGAAGTGAGTCTAAAGGCCTCTACTCTAGCTTCCTTGTCTTCCTGGGGGGTGCCCGGTGGTATAGCCTCAAGCTCAACAATATTGGCTTTGTGGTCTTCCTCCATCTTGGCCACTGTTTCTTCCATGCTGGTTAGTTTTTCCTCCAGAGCCTTTGCTCTGTTTGCCACTTTTCTTACCTTCTGCGGGATAGGCAAGGTGAACTCAATATTACATTGGGGTAACTCCAATGCGATGCTCTGTAAGACTTGATAAAGATCCTGTTCTCTTGCTTCATATGTTTTTATCTCATCTGCCTTTTTCTGATAGCTGGTGGTGAGTGCTGCATTCTGCTGCTTCAGCTGTGTGTTCTGTTTATAAGTCATGAGCTCTCTACTTCTGAGCTCTGTGCTTAGCTACTACTGGATCATCTGTAACTGATCAATGTGGAACTCTATGAGGTTAACCTCGACAAGTTGCCTAATCTGCATTGGTACATCCTTCATTGACGCAGGGAATCAGATGCTCCCTGGTGGTATCAAAACTGTATTGATGTGATCTGTTGCGAAGATTTCCTCGCGGGAAATTGACTGTGTTGAACTTTCTCCTACGATCACCTTTACTGGCAAGACCTATAGCATGGTAGTCTTCTTAGTAATGAGTTTTAAGTCCAGAAGCTGCTTTTATATGGTGCTCTATATATTTTCCTGCAATGTCTACATCACCTCAAATGAGTCCTTCAACGAGTCATGCATTCTTGTTGCAATGAGTTCATAATCATCCTCTGTCAGTGCAGTCTTCGAAGGGGGTTTTGTGGCTTTTTTCTTTTTCTTCTTCTGTTCCTGTGGTATCTCTTCTTCTCCATCGTTTGTTGTCTATGTCTCTGGTGTCCCTTGTTCTCTATCCTTCATTGTCTGTGCCTCTGATGGCAGTTACGGTGGATTTTTCCTCTTTTGTCCTGGTAGTGGTACTTGTGCGGCATCTTGCATCTGGGTCTCCACTTTGTCTTTGCCTTTGTCCAATGGTTCTATCTATGCAGTTCCTGATGGTAGGGGTGTGGTATCTTCCAACGCTTGTTTCCAGTCATCATTAAATTCCTTGATGATGCCTTCAATATCCTTCGCTGTCATCCTGAACCAACCATTAGCCCAATCGTCTCTTTGGGTCCTTTTTGGCCTCAAGTAAATTCTATGACGGTCCACCATAAAATCAAGCCGATCATCATATATGTCCACAACCTCCTTGCTGATCCATGGTGTTTCTTCAACGACGTTCCTCAGCAGCCTATAGTACTCGTAGAATATTATCGCATTGACCTTTTTCTTGGCAGGGCTGCTGTTGGGCTAAATGGGCAGACCCGGGTTTCACTTTTTAACTTCGCACCAACAAAAGACCCACAGTGTTGGCCCTTTTGGCAGCAACCTGCGAACAGGCTATAGTCTCACCCGAAACAGCTATGGGGTGCCGCAGAATTAGGTTTCTGCAAGCAGAAGAGAGAATCTTACTGTACCTTTAGTCTTTAACTATTAACAATCACTTAACAGAATGCTTGTAATATCAAATATGCAGCTTCACGTTTAGATAAATGAATAGTTACTTGTACAACCCTTATCTGGGAATTCACAGTGAAGCTAGTTATTAAAAGCAGTATTACTTTTAGCAATTATTTACTGAACAGTGCATAAAATACAATAACAAATCACACAAATGAACCACAACACCAGATGTCACGTGGTTCACCCCCAGTGTAGGTGTTACGTCCACAGAACTACGCTTTATTTATCTCTTTACAACTAAAATGGAAGTTCTGATCTGCACACTCAGCTGCAGATCCCTTTAGTGCTCAAATCCATGCACACAGCAGCAAGCCTCTACACACACAGCTGCAGATCTTCCTTTTCACCCACAAAACACCTCTGCCCACACAGCTGTAGAGGTCGTCCCGCACACAGCTGGGACTTAACCTTCTTACAAAAACCATTATACAATCTCTTATCTTCGCATTACAATAGCTTCATAAGATAATCATTCAATACCTAACCCTACTTCTTTACATAAGTGCCTATTTATATAGCGCACTGTTACAAAACCATGGATTTACACCATGGGCGCCCAAAACCCTAACCCTAGATTTAACCCAAGGGTTAATTACAAAAAAGGGGGTTCGACCCACCCGTGACACCCCTAAGACTATTTTAGGTAGTAACTCCACTTACACCTCCTCAAAAACTGTGGAGTTACCAAAACTAAGGACCTTTAGGGTCGGAGCCCCAACAGGCCCCTAAGACTCACTTGTGACCCGTCTCGGGGCACTCTGTGACTCTTCTGGTGGGAGAATATTCTTTGTAAGGATATCGAAACGAATGTTGAGGTTGTGTATAATGTCATCAGCTACTTTCTCTTTTCCCACCAATTCCTGTAATACTGAGGATGATACTTCATTAGCCTTTTCCTGCGCAAGAGCATCGTAGTTCTTCAAAATTTTGAGCTGACTCTCCATAGCATTGCTCAGTTATAATGCTTCATCGACAAGTGGCTATAGTGAATTTTCCAGTAGTGTTATTTTTGTCCTACAGGATTTTATTTCCTACTAGAGCTCCTTGCTTCACTTCACCTTAGCCATTTTCTGCATAGGAGGCAGCGTCTTAACTTCTGCTCTGACTGCATCTAATTCTGCCTGTCGCAGATTGATCGTTTCTTGTACCTTACCTATATCTAGGTGGTTCTGTAGGTTCACCCATGCTTCAATACTATCTTCCAGCAGCTTTGTTGTGCTAGCCACAATATCTGATATCTTTGCTGCAGAGGCCTGGATGTCCCTGTGGCGTTGTTCTTGGACCTCAGGTGGAGTTTCTGGAGGGATTCGAAGTTGAAGCTCTGTGATTTGATTCTGGTGTTCTGTTTTTAACTTTTCAATTTCACTGCAAGACTGTTGGGCATAGTCTCTCAGCTTGGTAATTCTTTGCTCTGGTTCCTCTTCGTCTTGGATGTCGAAGTTAGGAAGACTCCGACATGACTCATCTAGCGCTCGCGCCAGTGTAGCTATTGTATGTTCGGCCTCTTTCTTCTTTTGTGCCACTTCTTCCAGCCTTGCTGCAAGATTTTGGCTTTGCTTCATAGTGTCTTGCAGCTATACTTGAGAGTAACTATCTCATGCATGGATCTCCTTCATGATGGCTAATTGGCAGAGGTGCAATTCTATCATAGACAGCTTGGTATAGTCGATTCCAACTGTCATACCCATCTGCGGTCGGGAATCTTCATTAGCCAGTATTAGAGCTACGCTTGGCACTTGGCCCCTGTTATCTCTGGTCATCCATTGCCTTATATCCAGCTGTGCGGGTGCTAGGGTACTACTTGGCGCTGTACTAGGCACTGATTTTGTTACTAACTCCTTCAGCTCTGATACCCTGTTTGCGACACCCATGAGTGCAGCGAGATGCACATCTGCAAACTGTGACCACTTTTGAGTTAGTGTTTCAGTGGACCTATCAAGAGCTTGCTCAAGCTCATCCACCAACATAGTGACTCCTTCGTCTAGATCTTTGTCCTTCGACGCCTTTGTCTTCTTGCGGGACTGAGGCTGTCTTACCTCCTGCACCTCTGGTGATTTGCGCTTAGGCGATCGATTGAGATCGGATAGAGTTTTGGACGACTCTTCATCCTCTTCTTCATGGTTACCATCTCCACCTTGGTCATTTCCCTCTTGCTGCGAGTCGCTTAGGTCTTCGCTGTCTTCTAGTGGACATTGCTGCTACGGCTGACTAGTACCTGCGCCTGTCTGGGTAACAGGGGGAACCAGAATAGTGGGTTTCTTTCCTGCATATTTCAACCAGTCGGCTGGCCACTGTTGAACTATGTCCAGAATGTCGGTTTTGGTTACTACATACGGTAGCTTAAACCACTGATTTGTTGGGTCTGCACGGGCTTGAATGAAAACATGATGCATGTCGGCACTGAAGTTCACGACACCTTCATATTGAGATAATAGCTCATGGGTAAGTCGTGGTACTCGCAAGATCTCATAGTGTATACTCATGCCATAAAAGGCGAACACAGTGTTCATCATTTGCTAAGATGTTCTGTCGGATGACATCCAGAGGGATGCGTATCTTACTGCACCCGACATGCCTGGGGGTGCCTCCGCGAACTGAGCCTCAGTGGGTTCTTTCCACCCAATTAATGCAATAAGTATTAATAGACAGGAATAATGAAAAGGTATACCTTTTTCATGGGCATCACAGGCATCTTCTAGGAATTCCCTCTCCAGATACGTGGACCAGTTGTAAGTTTAATTCTCAGTGCAGTTTATGGCGATTCTGATAACCGGGGCAGGCACTTCATTGGGCCTGCATTTTCGTAGGAGTTTACATGATAAGAGCTCAGCTACGAAGCGGATGTTCTGGTCCTCAATTGTGGAAGTGTGATATCCTCGTTTCCCCTTGGTCAGGCCAAAA
This sequence comes from Pseudotsuga menziesii, assembly GCA_001517045.1. NCBI lineage: Eukaryota > Viridiplantae > Streptophyta > Pinopsida > Pinales > Pinaceae > Pseudotsuga > Pseudotsuga menziesii. The sequence goes on from LPNX011062644.1 coordinate 39,625, forward strand.
CGGTCCTTCATGCTCTACATGAGCTTCGTATCCTCGTGTTTTGACAGAAATTCAATGCTCGGATCAGGCCCTGCTATTGGTAATCCTGTGATCTTATGAATAAGCTCGTCATTGATAGGAATTTGTTGGTCTCCTATCCATAGGTGGCCTTCATGTACTAATGCTAATAGCTGCTTAACCACGACGGTCACCTGTGTGCTGGACCCAAAATGAGGAATATCAAGCATTTTTAACAGGCCAGCTGTGTCCAAGCCGGCAGCCCACTGTCGCACTTCCATTAGTGTCACATTATTGTCTGCGTATTTGACGCGATGTAAGTATTGAGCAGGTGCGAACTGTGGAAACTTGCTATGATCATTTGTATCATGGTCGGCATACTTGAGCCGGTCTATTTTTCCTATCATGATGCCAACTAGCTGTACACCAGGTGGCAATGAAGGTGTGCTTAATGTAAATTGCTTTGTCTGCTGGGGTGGCTGGATGCCTAGTCAGATGGGATGGAGATACGGTTCCCTTTGTGGTTCAATGTGCTCTTCTTCTCCAGGCAGGACCTGTGCTGAACTCGACGGGTCCATCTGGTGAGTCCTTGAGGTTTGCCTTGATTTCCTGTGTCGGTCTTCATTCCACTTAGACCGAACTTCAGGTTTAAACTTTTTCCTGGTGGACCGTGTTTGCATCGGCCGTGGTGGGCCTGGGTGAGCTTCTTCACGGGGCACAGGGTTATGTGGGGGATGAGAATGACTCTGGAGACATCCCTGTTCAAACTCTCTTACTAGATCCTGAAGCTCTTGCTCGGCTGACATGGGTTCACTCGTAAGTGTCAAGGAAATGTAGAATTCGTTTTTTTTCAACTTAGGGATCTTCTTATACACTTTATCAATCAAATTTGTTAGGACGATGCATTTAAGGCACCAAATCCGATAAAAATCTTGTCCAACCGGTACTAGATTTTCCATGATCTCATCAGTACAGATAATTAAGGTAATTAAAGTGCCATGCCGCCAATTTGGTTGTTTTCCAATGGCTGGATTTTAAGCTTTGCCGTGTTTTTGTGCTCTGGTAAAATCACTGTCTTAGCTTCGTCACAACTGGCAGCCTTGCTAAAATATTGCTCCGCGGTCTGTCCTGGTAAGATTTGTGACGGGGCTATTAGGTTTGGTGCACTAACTTCTTGGTTTTTCTCCTTAGATTGGTACTTAGTTCTTTCTTGATCATCAACTGCCTCGTCATGGATCAGTCTAACATCTGCATCTAAAGCAGGACAAACTTCGTTAACAGAAAATGTAAGTATAAAACTATCAACAAGATCATCCCAACTTATAGTACCGTGTCGAAGCTCGACCTTCGTATACCAGTTTTTTGCTATAGGTTCCAACGTGTGCACAAACTTATGCACCCATTCCTCGCGAGGTACATGTTCCCATGCTGCATAACATTGCTTCAAATGTTCCTGAGGACTGTTCTGCCCATTGAACTTACTTCGCACCTCTTGAGATTGGTCTATGATTCTGAGGTGTAGAAATTTCTGACAAGCTTCCCAACTGTGAATATATTTCTTGTGGCCTTTCCACCATCTCGCTGCTGTAGCTCTTAATGATGCTTCTAGAGTCTGCATTCTCTATGATTTTGGCACTTGTTCTAAGAACTGCACAATGAATTTTCCTGGATCTGTTAACCCATCATATGTAGGCAAGTATCTGACCTGTGCACTAAGGCATATAAGAGATTTGGTAATTCATGTGCACTGATGGCCATGTAGCTCGTATAATTGATTCTGCCAACTCTATAGACCATCATCTAAGTCAGACATGCAGGAGCTATCACATTGCCAATCCATTACACCTTTAGCATTAGGCTCGACATAATCTTCTTCTTTTGCTATGATATTATAGATGTGGTCTAGCATATCCTAATCTTCCTCTCTGACTGGCTCCGTATATCTTTCTCCTTGAGAAGGATCCAATGGTAGTATTGCTCTCAATCCCTTCCCTTCAAAAGTCATTTGTCTCTTTTTAATATTGATAACTGCATCACTATCTATTTCCCACTCAATTCCTAGCAAAGCTGGATAGGGGTTACTGTCATCAATGATCTCAATAACTTCAAAATCTGCTACAGTACTGACTCCATCTATGTCTATTGGTACCCGAGGAAATCTTCCTAAGGGTACAATCCTCTACTGATTGGCTAGTCTCAACTGTATAGGTGACCAATCAAGGGTAGGTTTTCCCATTTGTTCCCATGTTTGCTTAGTTAAAATATTGACTTCAAAACCCAGATCTAAAATAATATCCTTCATGTCATACTCTCCTACCTGAGCATGTAGTCTCATCTCTCTCCCAGTTCTTCTAATTCTACTAACAGCTCTTTCACTATCAGGACTTTGATGAGGTTCACAAGACTATATAACTTTTTGTAGTTCATTTAAGGAATTCTGATTTCTTAAAAATTTGATGCAACTCTGTAAAAACAATGACAGTGTACTTACTCAGCCTTGTGAGTCTTCCTGGGATTGCAGCTGCTGATGCTGCTTGTTTGGTGCTGGTAAATCTGAATCAACAAAGTCTTGTCTAGCCTCCAAAAAAGTTTATTTTTCTCGTCGAACATCAAATGCTGGAGTCTTCTCTACGGCCTTGCGGACCCAATATTCGTCAGGCTGCTTCGCCTGACACTGCGCGTCTGTCGTAGCTCCACTTCTTGTAACAACATTAACAGATGGGATTGGTCATGGCTCGACAGCAATCAACTGGACACTCAGACTAGGTTTGTTGTTTCTTTCTTGGATTTTAGCTAGTAACTGTGGGCACTGCTCGATGACATGATCAACTGCTCTACAGTATCGGCATGTCGTGGTTGGGTTTTGACAATCATGAGCTAGATGTCCTGCCTGATTTCAATTATAGCAAATAACTTGAACTCGACCTCCGCCGGGCATACCTCGACCACGGCCTCTAAAATTTCCTCAACCACCTTGGTAACCATACCCATCATTGCCTTGTGCATCCGGGTATATCCTATAAGTGTCGTAGGTCTGCTCCCTCATAAGGTCAAAACTGCGACATTCATCTTCATTGTGGCCCACGGACTTACAGAATTTACAGTAAGGGTTCTTCAGGACTTGAACATACCTCTGTAACAGATAACAGTCTTTCGATCGATGCTGGCCAGTAGTTCGGTAGATCTCATAGTACAGAACACTAGGATTCAGCGGGTTTGGTGCGCCAGTATTCAAATAGTTTCTCGGTGCCAGGCACTGATACTTGTTGTGGCCTTCTATTCGAAAACATATACACCATACCTCTTCATGGGTGGCTTTCCCTTTTTTCATATCGTGAAGTTCTAAATCCATCTCCGCGAGCTGCACTTGAATTTGAGCTATCCCAGAGTTATCTTCGACAGGTGCAGTTTCAATATTTATGGCAACCTCTAAGGCCTCTTGCTGATCAACAACCTTCTGTTGCATGAGTGGAGCTCTGATGTGGGGTAATAATGATGCAATAAACCACTCCTTATGTTGTGTTGGTGCAATCATGAAGCTAACTTGGTCAAGCAGAACTTTAAATCTCTGATCAAAGTCCCACACAGATTCGCCTCGCCGCTGCTGAATCTCTTTTAACTCAGTGATGCACTGTGACTCTGATTTAGGTTTTTTAAATTCTCAGATCATTGCTGCTTTGATGTCAGCCAAGACAGGATTCTGTGTGCTAGCAAATTCCATAAACCATGTCAGGGCTCAGTCTCTAAAAGAAGTGATCAGCTGCGCTCGTCGAACATCTATGTCCATAATGTTCTTCACGGTCCACACAGCTTCGCACAAAAACCAGAACTGTTCTGGATCTTCTGACCCAGTTCCTTTAAAAACTGGCAGTTTGATGTCATCATTAACATGGGCCATCTATGATCTAGGGGGGGAATAAGGGTTTGAACTAGCTGGGGATGACTGTCCCGCGACAGGGATACTCGGGCTAGGGTTACTTTCAGACTACGACAGGCTCTCGGGGATAATAGGTCTCTACTGCGGGGTTATCGGAGGGTTTCTAACAGAGGGGACCTCAGCGGACTCAGAGGATTCAGAGCTTAAATGGGTATACTCAGTGGAGGAGCTGAGATCTCTCTTCTATCTTTTGCCGCTTTGCAGCAAACCACTTTGCTCATCGCAGTTCCAGTCACTTCCAATCATAGGTTAGCAATACTAGATCTAACAATCTGATTCGATAAGCAAGATTCCTTTTTCAGCCAATAGTATTTTAATATTCAAACTAAATAGGTTCAAGTACTTACCCCTTGGTCCTTTGAAAAATTGTCGTTTAGCTTCGCTAAAGGAGGTACTTGTGTCGATAGTGAACTCCGTCACAAAGGCTTCAAGAGTTCGCGTAGTCCAAAAATCCATGGCTCGCGAGATCGCGTTGCTCACTCTTTTCATGATAGCGATTCTTGTGGGGGTCCAGGGAGGAAACTGGTTTTCTTGGAAGTTCGTCCTCCTTTCTATTAACCTGGATAAGCACTGGTGCAACTTTATGTGTATAAAACCAAATAAAATTTCATGAACATCAGAAAAAATGTACCTTTGCAAAAATTGTTCCGCGCTACGATGGGGATCTTTATTTTCCTGTTCTGCAAACTTCAAATAGGTCGCTTCGACCCAATCACCAATTTATTTTACAGAGGGTCACCAAAACATAGCCCTCGAGGTACGACGTAGATCTCTCTTCAATAGATACTGAGTTCAACCGGCAACGAAACCAATTTTTTGGGCTAAATGGGCAGACCCGGGTTTCACCTTTTAACTTTGCACCAACAAAAGACCCACAGTGTTGGCCCTTTCGGCAGCAGCCTACGAACAGGCTACAGTCTCACCCGAAATAGCTATGGGGTGCCGCAGAATCAGGTTTCTGCAAGCAGAAGGGAGAATCTTACTGTACCTTTAGTCTTTAACTATTAACGATCACTTAACAGAATGCTTGTAATATCAAATATGCAGCTTCGTGTTTAGATAAATGAACAGTTACTTGCACAACCCTTATCTGGGAATTCACAGCGAAGCTAGTTATTAACAGCAGTATTACTTTTAGCAGTTATTTACTCAACAATACATAAAATACAATAACAAATCACACAAATGAACCACAACACCAGATGTCACGTGGTTCACCCCCAGTGTAGGGGTTACGTCCACAGAACTGCGCTTTATTTATCTCTTTACAACTAAAACGACAGTTCTGATCTGTGCACTCAGCTACAGATCCCTTCAGTCCTCAAAGCCATGCACACAGCAGCAAGCATCTGTGCACATAGCTACAGATCTTCCTTTTCACCCACAAAACACCTCTGCGCACACAGCTGCAGAGGTCATCCCGTACACAGCTGGGACTTAACCTTCTTACAAAAACCCTTATACAATCTCTTATCTTCGCATTACAATAGCTTCATAAGATAATCATTCAAGACCTAACCCTACTTCTTTACATAAGTGCCTATTTATATAGCGCACTGTTACAAAACCATGGATTTACACCATGGGTGCCCAAAACCCTAACCCTGGATTTAACCCAAGGGTTAATTACAAAAACGGGGGTTCGACCCACCTGCGACACCCCTAAGACTATTTTAGGCAGTAACTCCGCTTACACCTCCTCAAAAACCATGGAGTTACCAAAACTAAGCACCTTTAGGGTCAGAGCCCCAACAGCTGCTAGCTTCCCATAAGTTTGTGTAGCACGTACCTCTGGGCTCGCCACTCGCTAGCTGTCAAAATTGTGTATGGGGCGGCTCCTTCCATCCGACGAATGCACAGAGTATCAGCAACCATGAAAAATGGAATGGGTGGGTTTCCTCATCCTGAGCTTGCAAACAATCTTGCTAAAACATATTTAACAAAAATAAAGACCAATTGAATTGTTCCCGCTCTGCAACTTGTATGGCCAGGTTAATTACTGATCCTGTGACTTCCTTAGGGAGAACCTTGGTTAATAGTCTACCTGCAAGCAGACTAGCTGTAAATCTAAGGGTATTGTCTGTTAAGCTTGCAATGTCGTAAGCCCTACCTCCTCGCTGCAGTTGATACTTGGCGACTAGGGTTGGTGATAGCTTGGAATCCTTGGTCTTCCCTGTTATATTTGTCTCCGGGTATTGACTAGTCTTGGATAGCCCGATGATGCGGTGTATCAGGTTGATGTTCAGGCTGACCTTACTACCAAGCCAGAGGTAACCCCCATGTACGCATGAAAGTAAGATGCGTACCACGCCATTAACCTCTGCGCCAAGTCCAAAATGTGGTATTCTTAATAGATTGAGCAGGCCTGAGTGCTCAAGAATCTGGACATGTGCCATGGGAACATATTCATCTGCACCTGTCTTTGGGTTCTTCTGAATTGTAAGGTATTGATCTGGTCTGAACTGAGGGTATGTCTTACTATCACCCAGGTTATAATCTACAAATTTAGAAACAGTGGAATATCCTAATAGATCTCCATCCTCCTTTACTCGAGAATCAATCTGTGGAATAGGAACACGAAACTTACCACTCTTGGGAATTTTTACCTCTGGTGCGACGTCAACTCGTGGTATGATGTAGTTTGTTGCATTATGAACTTCTTCATCTAGCTTCAGACTGGATTCTTCTCTTATGTGAGTTTGGCTCCTCATCCCTGGTCGATGTCCAGTCTGTGATGAACTTGGCATGGTCATAGCAGCTGTAAGGCCTCCACGCTTGAATATTTCCAAAATCGGTTCTAGAGGTTCATCCTCCGATAGAACCCACTCAGTGTTATAATTTGGATTGGCAATGGCTGTAAACTCTAGAAATCACAGCACTCTGTAACGAAATTAGCCCTAGACAAGGGAAACTTAACACTGCACTCTATAGCTCTCAACTCTTTGCAAAAGTAACCCTCCCGAATGAATAATTTCTGCTTTTATACTGAAGGCGGTAATCCCGGATGCAATGGTCATCTAGACTAAACTCGTCGGTCATATTAATTGCTTGGACAAGGCCACACCCATCATTTCGATCCTTAATAAATGTTGAAATCCGATCAATTTTCCTTAAAACATGTGTGTGCAGGCGTCAGTCTCATCGAAGATTTTCCAAATCTAGAAAAATTTATTATGCCGTGCCAAATCTATGGTAAGGTATACTGGTCATTTCCTCATTAACTGCCTGTTAGAAGGTGACTTGACTAGCCCTCTGTATCGTTACAAAACCGGGTACATCGCACGGGGAAACATCATGCTGTTGCGATGCCACACCGCATCACTTGCTCAAAACAAACTTACGCGTTTTTTTTTTCTAACATGAATCATCCTTATGCAATTCCTTATACTTAGAATACCTACCGATGTAGACTAATTCCCGGTGCGATGCCTCCTTTCAACTACACTGTACATCTGCATGATCCGTGACTCTGAATTAGGGCTGAGGGGTGGAGTGGTTGTCATTATAAAGCTTAAGCCTACTTCCATTGATCATCGTGGGAAGAAGCTCCCCATTCGTTTTGCTGAGCTGAACGGCTCCTCCCTCTGTGACTTGCTGTATCTGATATGGTCCCAACCAATGCATCTTGAACTTCCCTGGAAACTTAAGAAATTTACTGTCATAGAGGAGTACTAGGTCTCCTATCTGAAGAGTCTTACTCTTAATGTGTTTGTCATGCCAAGCTTTTTCTCGTGCCTTCTGCACTTTCTAATGGAATCCAATGATGAATCTGTCTTCCTCTAAGGCAAGGAGCTGCGCTAGCCTCTCATGTACCATGTCTGTATCAGCCATTTCAGTGATTTGAGCAATCCTTAAACTGGGAAGGATATACTCCATAGGCATAACAACCTCCTGTCCATACACCAAGCTGAAAGGTGTGTGTCCTGTAAGTTTCTTGCATGTAGTCCTATATGCCCATAATACAACATTAACTATGAGGTCCCAATCATTCCTTTGGCTATTGCATATCTTAGTAAGAGAATTTTCTAAAATCTTGTTAAAGGCCTCCACCGTACCATTAGCTTGCGGGTGGTATGGATTGCTCTTATGGTGTTGTCTCTGGAATTCTTCCGTTAAGGCCTCAATGGTGCGATTCAAGAAGTGTGTGCCTTGATCGCTCAACAAAATTACTGGGCATCCAAATCTAGTGATGATGTTTTCAAAAATGAACTATGTGGCTGTAGTAGCATCACAATTTCTTACTGCTTTGGCTTTTTCCCACCTGGTGAGGTACTCTATTCCAATGATGATATATCTTGCACCAGTTAATTTTCCCGATGGGTTGATAGGACCCACAAAATCTATGGCCCACTTGTCAAATGCACGCAACGTAACCTGCGGTCGCAGCAGCATTTCATATCATCATGAAGGTTTTCCTACCCTCTGGTAGATATCACAGCATCTGCAAAAGTCCTTAGTGTCTTTGTGTATCGTGGGCCACCATAATCCTACAGTCAGGATTTTCTGCGCAGTCGGCTTTCCTGCGAAATGACCTCCTATGGTACCTAAATGTGCTTCCCTGATAATAGCCTCTTTTTCATGCGGCATCACACATCTGTGGAGGACTTCATCTGGACCTAACTTATATAGCTGTCCTACAATCAGGGTGAAGTCTGCTTCTTTAACAACCAACTGCCTCTTTTGATGCTTAGTAAAATCCTCAGGTACCCTTCCTGTAGTGAGAAAGTGAATGATATTAGTATAGTACTCATCTGTGATATGAATAGAGAACAACTGCACATCTGGAAAATTGTCCTCTAGATTACTTGGCTCTTCTCCTGAGTCTATTTGCGACAGATGATCAGGTCCAGCATTCAATCTTCCTAGTTTGACAATGATTTCAAAATCATACTCTTGAAAGAGGAGTAACCATCTGCAGATTCTTCCCCCTAACACTGGCTTATTGACCAGATACTTCAATGTGAAATGGTCAGTAAACATCTTGAATGAGGCACCCAACAAGTAGTTCCTGAACCTCTATAGCGAGTACACCATAGCTAAACCTTCTCTTTCTGTCGTGGTGTAGTTCTTTTCTACTGTCGACAGCTTTCTACTGGAGTATGTGATAGGATGATCGATACCTCCTTCTCCTGGTTGCGTTAAAAAAACCCCTAGTGCGATGCCAGATGCATCCACATGTACATGAAATGACTTAGTCCAGTCTGGGAATATTAAGATGGGTACTATAACCATATTCTCTCTAAGTGTGTTTAGACTCTGCTGGCATTCTTCATTCCATAGGAATTTTACATATTTCTTTAACAGTTTTTCCATCAGTGCTGTAATCTTCGCGTATCCCTTGATGAATTTTCTGTAGTACCCGATATGACCAAGTACTGTTCTCAATTGTTTGACTGAGTTGGGTGCTGGAAGATTTACAATGATGACAATCTTTGCGGGATCTACCATCAAGCCTTTCCTGCAAACAATGTGACCCAACAAAATACCAAATGGCGCACAGAATATACATTTTTTCAAGTTCAGAGAAATCTGGTACTACCTACATTTCTCTAACATCAGTCTTAAATCCCCTATGTGCTTGTCAATTAATCCAAATACAGTCCAGTCATCAAAATAAACTTCTAGGAATTTATGGATGTATTCTTTAAATACAGCAACTACTACTCTAGAAAAGATAGCTGGTGCATTCTTAAGACCAAAGGGCATTACCATATACTGGAATGAGCCCCATTCTATTGCAAACATGGTCTTATGGCAATCTTCTGGGTGGATCCTGATCTGGTGATAGCTTGAAAAGCCATCAGTGAAGGAGTAGACCTCGTGTCCTCCCACATTGTCTAGTAATTCATCAATGAAAGGTGTCGGGAATGGATCATGAAGCGATGCGTCATTGAGTTTACATAAGTCGACACAGATCTTGATGTCTCCTTTGGTTTTCTTCTCTTGCATGACCGTGGGACTAACCCATTTTCTCTCTTCCATGGGCTCAATGATGCATGCTGCTAGCATCTTATCGATCTCATCCTTAACTTTTTCTTTGTAGCACGGATTCAATCTATATGGATGCTGCTTGACTGGTCTAGCATCTTCTTTCAGTGGTATCCTCATTACTCCCAGGTCTCCGACTATTCCCTTCATCTCTATGAACTTGGTGGGAAATAGGTCCTGATAGTCATGTAACAATTCTGCAATCTGTCCAACTGTTTCATTGGTCCAGTAGTCTCCAATAGAGGCAAACTTTGGTTCTGTGTCTGTGCCAATATTGATCTTTTTAATCTTGATCAGCTCTGTGATTTCTGGAGTATGTAGCTTCGGTCCATAAACATCACGAGTCCCTTCTGACTCTAGAATGTTGATGTTGGGAGGATCCTCATCCTCCTCCTCTGGTTCTGATGCAAAATTGTAGCACTCTAGCGCCTCTTCTAACTGGATGGCCCACTCAGGTTGAGTTTGTATTGATAGTGTAGAACCCTCAAATATCTTAACCTTTATTATCTCTAGGGCCTGATCAACATTTGGATACTCAGATTCAAAAGCGAAGGTCATTAGAAAGTTGTCTATTAGAAGTGGCCATGTAATCGTTCCCTTGCGCAATTCAGTCTCTGTGTACTAGTTCCATGGAACTGGGTCTAAAGTGTGAATGAATCGGTGAACCCACTCATCCTCAGGAATGTCCGACCAATTCTGTTCACATGTCTGAATGTGTGTCTTGGGGTCACTTTCTCCTGTGTATCTCTACTGGATATGCTCTCTGTCAGTAGAGAATCTGATTGCCATCAATATTTTAAGATCATCCCATGATGTGATATTCTCTTTATGTGCATACCACCATCTTGCAGGTGTGGCTTGTACTGCAAGATCCATAGCTGCAATTCTCTGCTCGTGAGGGATTTGTTGTTCAAACTAGATGAGAAAGTCCTGGATATCTGTTATACCATGAAATGATGGAATCTTGTTGATCTCTGCACCAATCCATCACAGTGACTTAGTCATGTACGCACATCTGCGCGCTGAGACTTCGTAAAGTCCGTTCTGCCAGTTCTCTAGACCAACATCCGAATCTAATGCGCATGAGTTGTCGCATCGCTAACTAATGTTCCCTTCTGCAGTTGGATTGATGTAGTCGCTCTGGTTCGCAATCATCTGATAGAGGTTGTCCATGTTACGTGCCTCTTCCTCTACTCAGATAGGTTCAATGTATCTAGGACCCTGAAGAGGATCTAATGGTGCGATGACCTAGATCTGCGCATCCTCAAAGGTCATTTTTCTTCTCTTTAAGTTGATAATGGCCATGTTACCGATCGCCCAATCAATGCCTAGTAGTGCTGGATATGGTCTACTATCACCAATAATTTCTATAACTTCAAAGTCCACAAAGCTGCGAACTCCGTCAATGTCAACTGGCACCTGCGATAATCGACCCAGGGGTGATACCCACTATTGATTAGCTAATCACAAATGGATAGGTGATCTGACTAACTTAGGGCTAGCCATCTGTTCCCATGTCTGCTTAGTTAGAACATTTACCTCTGATCCCAGATCTAGGATCACCTCGTCCATTTCAAATTCTCCAACCTGTGCTGTGAGTCGCATCTCTCTTCCTGTTCTTGTATGTCCCCTAATACTATGAACAACACACTGTGCACTGCTTATGGAAGAAGATGGTTGACACTGATCTATGATGTGATGAAGTTCTCCAATAGCTTGCTCATTTCTCACAAGTTTTAAACAACTACACAGGAAGGATTGTACACTTCCTGCTAACTCGTCTTCATCGCAAGCGCCTGATGTGGTAGCCTGTGATGTCTGGTCAGGGCTAATGCCACAAGGTACTTGCTGTGATACGCCCCTAGATGGTGGTACCTACAATCCTGATTGCATAGGGTTATCAAAGAAAGTCTTAGCTTCCTGAAATGTCTGTTTGTTCTTCTGTAGGTCAAGTGATGTTGGTTTGTTAGGAGCTTTATGCACCCACTCCTGACCTGTGGTTGTTTCAGTAACCTGCGATGTCTCATTGGTGGAAGCACCACTACGAGTCACAATGTTGACTCTTAGTTCTGGTTCTTCCTGCTCAGCAGCAATAAACTGGATGTTCTGGTGTACTGCTGGGTTAGGTTCTCTGATCTTAGCTATCAAGGTAGGACAATCTTCTATAGCGTGATCGTAAGATTTGCAATAGCTACATGTGGTGGTAGGGCTCTAACAATCCCTAGCATAATGTCCTACAACTCCACAGTTGTAACAAGTGACTGGTCTGTGACCATGGACAAAGCCTTCTCCATGGCCAAAGCCTCCTCATCCTCCTGATCCTCCTCATCCTCCTCCATGGCCAACATAATCCAGATCATGCTGCGGTCCTGCTGCTTGATCCTGTGTTTCTGATTGGACTCTATACAGGTCTTGCTTGCTCCCAACCATGAGATCATAGGCTCGTCAATCGTGTTCATCATGGCCTACGGACTTGCAGAAGACATAGTATAAGTTCTTAGGTGTCTGCATGTACTTCTGAAATAGAGGGAACTAGTGAGGTAGATGTCCTTTTGTTTTGCATATTTCACACCACGGCCCATGGGTCTCTGGTAAGGGGTTAGGAGCCCCGGTTGCTAGATATTCTACAAAGATTAGATAGTTATCTTTAGTATGGCCTTGTGCTTTACACTTTATGCACCATATTTCTTGCACAAATTCTTTCCCTTTCTTAAGTTCATGCATCTGTATCATGAGATTAGCCAACTGGTTTTGCAGATTTGTCATACATGTGCTAGTTTTAGCTAGAGGTGAAGCCTCTAGTTTCATCGCCATCTCCAACGTGTCGTCCTGTGTCTGGATTTTCTGCTGCATTAATGGTAGTCTGATGTGAGGGAGCAGTGCTGCAATAAACCATTCCTTATGCTTCTCTGGCGCAAACTCAAAGCTGACTTGGTCTATAAGGGCTTTAAATTTCTGATCGAAGTCCCACACTGACTCTGTAGGTAACTGTTTGATGTCTTTGAGCTCTATAATGCACTGTGACTCAGACTTAGGTTTCTTAAACTCTTTATCATGGTAGTCCTGACCTGGACAAGTGTTCTGGGTACCGCTAAGGTATACTTCATATACCATGTTAAGGCTCGTTCTCTCAGTGTGGTGACCAACTGTACAAGTTTACTATTATCATCATTGATTGCTTTAATGGTCCACACGGCTTCACATAGAAACCAATGCTTCTCTGGGTCCTTTTCCCCTGTATCCTTAAAGATAGGTAGCTTCATATCATCCCCCATTCTATTTCTATGTGGTGGATGTTGATTTGCTGTGTTACTACCACTCGGCAGTGTAGGTGGAGGTGATGTAGCGGTAGTATGTACTGTCTGCGAGCTACTAGATGGAGTTCATATGGGATTGTTCTGAGTCCTAATCTGTTTCTGTGGGGTATAAGGGTGGTAAGGGATACCCCTTTATGTTTTGTCTATCATACTGTGACTTTATTGTCTAGTATTATATGAACTATCTTCAAATATGGGAGAGCTGAAATCTACTTTGTATTTCTTTCCACTACGTGTACGTCCAATGTCATCAAAATCACTTTCAAACTCTTGTGACATTACTATCTTTACTTATTCATCTAAAACTAGATCCATTCTTCCTTTTTCATATAATAGCATCTTAATGGACAAGTTTAAATATTTTAGGTACTTACCGCAATATCCTTTGAAGAAGTACCGCTCAGCCTCGCTGAAGCTTTTTCCATTAGAGGAAATTTGGGGTCTAAAATGGGCCTTATAAGAAAACATGCCAAAATAAGTTTTTGTGAGTTGGAATTCAAGAACCAATAGAATTTCAATAAAATAAGTCAACCATAATGGTTGAATTGACATATTTGTCATTAAAAAAAAACTACTTTTTTTGTTCGTAATTTGGACATATCTCATTGTGTTTTTACTCAAATTTCGATCGGGAAAGCTCGTTGGATGCGGAATTTGATTCCACATCCAATTAGTACCCACACTGCATACTTTTGGTGGACCCTGCTACCCCAAAAACAAGAAATACCTGAAAAAACATGATGATGACATCATCATCACATTTTTTAAGGTATTTCTTGTTTTTGGGGTAGAGGGGTCTGCCAAAAGTATGCAATGTGGGTACTTTTTGGATGCGGAATCAAATTCCACATCCAACGAGCTCTCCCGATCGAAATTTGAGTAAAAACACAAGGAGATATGTCGAAAATACGAACACAAAATGTAGTTTTTTTCTTTCTTCCTCCAAAATTAATCAATATTATTTTATTATTTTAACTATTATTTTATTATTTTCCTTAGGAGGCCCATTTTAGACCCCAAGATTCCTCTAATGTCTGGTCGACTGTAAACTCTGTGACGAAGCCTTCTAGAACACTCAAAAGCCAGAAGTCTACTGTCCTTGTAATGGGATTATCAAGGTTCTTCACGGTCTGAATCAGCTCCGGTGTCTAGACAATGTTTCTTTTCTTCTTGAATATGTTCTTGTCAGTCAAATTTGATAACCAGTCGTAAAGCTCGTTTCCAAAGGTCGCAAAAAATATCGCATGTAGATCTGTAACGATATGTTTTAGTAACCAGTCCTCTGTACTGAGTCTAGGACTATTGTTCTCTCATTCAGTAAACTATTTCTCGTTAGACACAACCCACTCGTTGAGTTCGTCTCTAGTAGGATGCCAATAGAACATCAGTGCTCAGTTTGTTCAAAACCGGCAACGGAACCATTTGTTGGTCGTCTAGGCAGAGCTGTGTTTACTATAATGAACCAACAACACCCCTAGCTCACCGGCCCTTTCGACGATAGACCGCGGAGTGGCCTGAAGTCTCACCCGAAGTGATTCTAATGGGTTGGTCAAGGATTCAAGTGTCTCGACCAGGTTCTGTATGGCATCCTATGTGCATCTCATAGCCCTTCTTAGCTCGCGAGACCGCTCTTTCCTCTCTGTGATGCGCAGTTTCCTCTTACTCGCAATGGCTCTAACTCTTATCACATCGCCATGCCAGGGAAACACCTAACTCTATCCTACGCTCTCTCCTCAACCCATGGTATCGTGTACCGTAGCTCCTCTACTGGTACGATATCGCCTCCCTGCGATATCCTACCACTACGACTCAGCGTACTTATCTTACTAGTGTTAACTTACCGGACACAATGCGCAAAGCTGTTTTATACTGCAACACTTAACTGTCTCAGGTGAAACTTAGAAAAATCCTTATACATAATACCTAAAGACTTCAACCTACATTTATCCTTGTAATATGCTATGAACTGAATAACATACACATACATTTACTATAAGCAAAGTTCATGTAATGAATGATAGGTATAACAAGTAAATAAAATCACATGAATCAAGCACATAGCACTCTGGTTTTATGTGGTTCACTTTCAGGGTGGAAGTTACATCCACAGTACTGTGTTTCTATATTATAACTTGAGAGAGGTACATAGTTCTGCTGCACCGCATATGTAACTAGAGATCTTCTGGGTAACTCCGCACTCAGCCTGGAGCCCTTCTCTCCTAGATCTCTTCTCTATATCGCCTTCTTACAATATACTCTCACTCTCTCTCTCTATCTATCTATCAATCCCTACAGATTGTTACAATGCAAAATAACAATAAGCTAATAGACTACTGATAATCTGACTAGCTGGATGGCCTAAAATTCCCAAAATGCCAACCCTTTACAATACAAAATACATCCTTTTATAGGCGGCCTGAAGGTCTCACCATTACAACACTGTGGGCCTATCCCAACAGTAACCCAAACCCTAACTAGTGACAGTTGGCGTATCTGTACTTGGGGTAGCTACTTTTTGTCACACCACTGCTCTCTGCAGTCTTCCATGCTTCCCGGCACTGACCATGGGTACTATGCACCGCTTCCCATCTTCTGTCCTTCGTCTTCAATACCTCGGCCTCATTCCTCTGTTTCCTTTATGAGGGTAGCTGAGCCCTCCTATCTTTGCCCCTGCCTTCAATGCAGTGGTTGAGCTCTCTCTTCTCGGCTGCTTAGGTACTGTCATCTTCCTTGAATTTTCTGTTCCAACAGTCACGGTTTTCGGCTCTGCTCTGCAGCTAGAAACCTGCTACGGCGTCGTAGCTTCACCTTATCTCTTCATCTTTTCCAAACTGTCTATCCGCCAAAATGGCAGCTTTTCCTATAGCTGCGGGACTCTGCTCCAACACACGGAATGATCTACCTCATTCCTCAGGGTCTGTTCATCTAAAGCTTTAATGTGCTGTATCCTTTGTTCATCTTCATGATACCTCCTTTGTAAAATTCCCAAAAACAGGTTGTGCTATGGAAAAGTATCCATTCTTTGCTCAGCCTCTACCTAGCATTGATTGTAAGTGATCAGAAGTCTCTTGAAGAATTCTGCACAAGCCCCTTTTGTCTTTTTAATAGCCTTCTTGAACTCTTCGGCTGTGCTGATGGAAAACTCCAGTAAATTATAGTCTTTCCTTAGGGCTTGTTGATCTTTTGAAGGTAGATCGGCAGGGGTTTCCTCATTCACTTCTAATCTCGCTATCCTTCCTATCAGGACTTCTAATATGTCATGTGATCTATCAACAAAACACGAAGAGGTTTCCAAAATCTCTTCCAGCCGACTATCCACTTGCAAGACCTTGCACCTCTCTCCTCTATGGCCGCTTCCAGCTAGTGCATCTTGATTCTTTGTGCCAGAATGTGCTCCTTAAAAGGCTAAATATTGACCTGCTTTTCCTTGGCCTCTCCTAGAGCTGCTATCAATGAGGTAATTTTTCCTTTGAGCTCTACATTCTACCCCTCAGATTGGCTCTTGGATTCCTCCAAGTTAGCCTTCTGCAATTCCAACTCACTTATCCTACCTAGCAGCTGCTTCTTCTCTGCCTTCAACCCTTGACATTCTTGCTGCACCTTCTCTAGACTTTCTTGGGAAGCCTCCATAGATATCTTTTCTACCTGGAGGGACTGGAGCTCAGCTTTTGAAGACTTTATTTCTTGTTGTATGTCTTTAAACTTTCTCTTTAACCTATTATTTTCATCTCTTTCCTTTCTCAAGGTATCTTTGAGCTGGGAAGAGGACTTCTTTGAATATTCAAGATCAGTCATTACTCTATCCACATTGTCCTCAGAAGCATGGATCAATGCAGCCCCTGCTCTGATAGTGAACCTGGGGTCCTTGTCAATTCCATACACTTTAGTTGTATCATTTATCATTCTACCGGACTGTTCCCCAGTTTTGACCTTTATATCAGTCCTTTTTACTATCCTTTTCCTCTCCCTATCATAAAATATAGTGTTGAAATCTGGTACCTCTTCCCTTTTCTTCTGTTCAAAAGGGATTAGCCTAAGAGTGGGGACCATGGCCTATCCTGGTGTGCTGCCAGCAGCTAACTTAGGATCTTGAATATTAGGGTTCCCCAAGTCCTGAGCCTAAATGTCTACTGTATCGGAAGTTGAGTGCTCTGTCACTGTCTCTGTCATCTTTAGCTTTTTTGCTTCCTGCTTTTTCAGCTCCTCATCCATCTTTCTTTTCTTTTCCTCTTCCTCGCTCCTAGTGGCTTCTTCTTCCTTTTTGACTGCCTCTTGTGCAACTCTTCTCTTTTCCTCCTCTTCTCCTTTGAGCCAGCCTTTGGCCTCCTATGCTAGTCTCCTAGCATCTTCATTTCTTTTTCTAGCTTCCTCCTCCTCGGGCTTTGCTTGCTCATCCTGTCCTTTTCCACCTTTGGTGGTGATTTTCTTCTTAAACCTTCTTCTTAAGGCTGTCATATTTTGTGCACTATGAAAAATGGATTCCTCTTTGTCCCAATGGCTGGTGTATTCAAAATGTACATTCGCCTCTTTACAGTGCTCTTCCACCTTATTCCAAGAATCATTCCTGTGGAAACGCATCTCCCCAAAATGGAATTTCCCGAACTCTTCCATGAATTCATCGGATTTATTCACCCTAGTAAACTTGTAGCTTCCCAACCTAAATGGAAAAGGAGGGTAAGCTTCTTTCTTATGTTCAAACAAAAATATCCCTATGCCATCTAAAAAGACTTGTCTAACTACCTCTTTGTGGACTACATAGTCAGTGGCATACTTAGGAAGTAGTGAGGGTGCTCTGGAGCATCCAAACATTTTGAAATATAATCCATCTTCAGTCAATTCAAGTAATAGTTTGCATACTCTTCAATCACCTGGAATGCCTCCTCCGACATGTAGTTGCACTCTTTCAAGAAAATCAAGGTATACAATCTCATAATGAAGTGCTCACACACTTCCCTATAGTGACTGTGGTATTTGTGGGCCCACAGTGGCTTGTATGCTGAGTAGACTGGTGTTCTTTCTTGGTCCTAGATACACCTTAGATTGGGGAAGGGTTGGTTGCACAATATGCAATCTATCAATATA
Organism: Pseudotsuga menziesii; assembly: GCA_001517045.1. NCBI lineage: Eukaryota > Viridiplantae > Streptophyta > Pinopsida > Pinales > Pinaceae > Pseudotsuga > Pseudotsuga menziesii. The sequence continues at coordinate 57,946 of LPNX011062644.1, forward strand.
GAGCTCATGTAGAACTCTGATCTCTTATGGGACACCCCTCCTAATGCTGATGCAATGCAAGCTAAGAGGTTGTTGGACACAATGTTGGCCTAGTTGAACATAGTCCCCTATGTTGGAACATAGGAAATTATAGGCACCCACTCCAATTTGAAGCTTTTACCATGTGCCCTCCCAAAAATCCTGTTTAGCATTAGAGAAATGAACCTGTAAGGGGTTCTTAGACTTGCAGTGTCATATTCCTCGGTCGGCCTAGCTCTAAAATTATTGTCAGGAATGAGCATCCTTTTTAGTGTCTTGACTAGGTCCATCGTAATGCCCTTCAGCCAGTCTTCAGTCAGGTATACTTGTGCTTTTGGTAAGTGGTAGGCCAGTGCTACATACCCAGGGCTATAAGCAGCATATCCCTATTTATCAACATTTTCCAAAATCATGGTGGTTACATCTGCCCTGGGAAGAATCCACCCAATCACCTCTGAGCATGGAAAAAGCTCAGGTCTAGTAGCAATTTTCATCAAGGAAGATCTCTCTATATTGGTGTATATGGTTTCTTCTTCAAAACCTATGTCAGGTACTTCTCGGTGCATTATCAATCTGTAAATATCCCGCCATTGATATTCGGGTTCCACACCAACTATGCATTTGGTGTCCTTGTAGGTGTATTCGACCTTGGTAACGATTTTGACTTCGGGTTCCTCTTCAACTACGGGAGCCTTATTCTTCTGATGTTTAGACATCTTGAATTCTAAGGAATTTCCCTATCATATACAGGAATTTCTTTTAGGTTCTGTTGGGTCATTTCCAGATAACATTTAAAGATAAAGACAACAATATAAGCGTTTTACCTCATCTACGCTAAACATGAGTGCAACTATGAAAAATAAGAAAATGATGTTCAAGATCAAATGCTCCTGTCCAAAGACTAAAACCAGCTCACGCCCCACAATTTGCAGTTTTAACCTAGAAAATCATAGCCGACGAAAATCTTCCTCTTCCTGTCAAAATGGACACCGTCCCGAAACCCCCTCTCGGCTCTATGACCTACATGCTACGTGAAATACAAAAAGGAGCCTGAAACTAAAACCAGCTCAAGTGAGGAATCTGCAAGTGATAGCACACTAGAAGATAGGGAAAGCTACTGAACTCACGGCCTAACTAGATAATACGTTCAGAACCTAAAATGGGCTGGGGTTCATACTTGAAATCGAACAGTCTCATCCTAAGAGGGAAGTAAAAACAACATTTCATTCCTGGTTCACAAAGATGAGGGTGACCGAACTATGGAACCAAACTCACAGCCTCTTGGAAGAAAAAATCCTAGAAACGCCCCCTCGGACGGCCACATGTAGACTGGGGGAAACTGGTGCGGATAGCGTAATGGTCGTCTGCACCGGTTTCCCCGGTAATCAAATGTGGTCTACAAAACCTCAACGGCCATGAGAATCATCATCAAACAACTAAGAAACCTCCCCATCGACATCCATACTAATTAACTCACATATATACAGGCCGAGATGGGAAAACCTATGGAAACACTAACCACAGGGACATAAAAGTAGCTCAACTAATCAAATAGAATAGAAAATGGGCACAAGGGCCTACCTGGCACTATGCTGCATGACTAGTGGAGGAAAACCGTTGAAATTCCATGGCGGAGCCACCTAGGAGTGAAAGTATCGACAGCGAGAATCTTGGTATGCTCAAGCGAAAACGACAGTACAGGGAAAAGTCCAAAATAACAATCAAAAAATGAACCCCCCAAACCCCACTATATATACGTCGTGGTCAACATTCAATCGACGGGAAAAATTAGATCATCGGGAAGCAAAAGGCTATGGGATCGACGACCAAGGCACTATCTCCTCTGCAACAGTGAACGAAGAAAACGTCAGAACACCCACAATGGCGTTGGGGGGAGAAATAAATCAGCACTCGCATTAGAGCTCGTGAGACTAAGACCTCAGGTCAATAGATGGTTAGATAACCGCAATGGTGAAAACATCAATAGAAGGAGTTTTGCAAACCGGAAAAATCAGAGTCAAAATAAACATGCATCAAGCGAATAAATATCGACCAAGCGGAAAAACATAAACCAAACTATTGAAAGCATAGTTCTTTCTAGAGCCACAGCGGCGAAAGTTGAAAACACCAAGGACCGGCAAGACAAAATGGCAGGAATCGGAAAAGGATGAAACAACCCTCAGACAAGCTCGCAGAACCTTTTCTACAACGAAGGAAGACATATAGACAAAGGCTCCAATGGGATTTCAAAACAACTGCTGATAAAGAAAATACATCGGAAACCAAATACATTTGACTTTGGACTTGATGTCTGTTTTCTTTCCACAATGGCAGACACAAAGACAACTAGACTCCTGACTCAAAATCCAAAACACTTCCGATGGCAGAGCAAAATTAATTCAAACATTAAAACATTTCCCGCATAAAGGTAATCTTTTATTCAAACATCAAGCAAAACCAAAAACTGAGCAAAAAACGAATCAAAGGAGGGTCCCAAATTTTTTGAGAATTTTGGGAAATTGTTGCAGCTACAACAACAACATACTATTCCAATTAAACCTGGAGAAAAACCATTCAGGAAAAATCTCAGGAGGATTAATCTAAAGTTAGTACCCATCATTGAAAAAGAAGTGAAAAGGTTGTTTGATGCAAAGATAATAGTAACTCTGAGGTTTTCAAAATGGGTATCCAATTTGGTTCCTGTTTGGAAAAAGAATGGGGAGATAAGTCTATGCGTAGATTTCAGAAACTTAAATAAAGTATCATTGAAAGACAACTACCCATTGTCGAAGATGGACCAGATCTTGCAGAGGGTGGTGGGATCAGAAAGGATATCCACTATGGATGGCTTTTCCGGTTACAATCAGGTGAAGGTGTTTCTTGAAGATCAAGAAAAAACCACTTTCACCACACCTTGGGGTACATTCATGTATTCTAAGATGTCATTTGGGTTGATGAATTCTGGAGCAACTTTCCAACGTGCCATGAATATTGCTTTTGCATAGGAGAAAGAAAAATTTGTGGTGGTATACATGGATGACATTACTGTATACTCAAGGTGGGCTAAAGATCATATCAGGAATATGGAAAGAGTTTTCATCAAATGCAGGAAATATGGCATCTCATTAAACCCTAGAAAGTCGAACTTCTCTCTAGAAGAAGGAAAGTTGCCGAGGCACATCATTTTGAAGGAAGGGATCAGGATTGATCCAGACAGGGTAAAAGGCATCTTTAGAGTAGAAGAACCAAGAAGTAAGAAATAAATACAATATTTCATCGGTCAAGTCAACTTCTTGAGGAGATTCATCCCTAGCTTCGTCGAAAGCCTGATGGACATTACTTACATGATAAGGAAAGATCATGAAATTAAATGGATGGTGGGAGGCAAGAAAGCTTTCAAAAGTATAAAACAGGCCATTTCAAAAGAACTTGCACTGATCAACCTAGATTTTGAGAAGGATTTCTTAGCATTCTTGTATGCTTCTAAACACACTGTAGAAATAGTGTTGTTGCAAAAAAATGATAGGGGTGAAGAACAGCCTATAGTATTCTTCAGTAAAATTTTGAGCGATGGAGAGTTAAGATTGTTGGAGCAGGATCCCGCAGCTACAGAAGAAGCTGCCAGTTTAGTGGACATACAGTTTTGGCGGAGAGGAGATACGATGGAGCTACGATGCCGTAGCATGTTTCTAGCTATAGAGAAGAGCTGGAAACCATGAATTTTAGGGCAGAGAAGTCAAGGGAGACGATGGTACCTGAGCGGCCGAGAAGAGAAAGCTCACCCACTGCATTGAAGGCAGTGGAAAAGACAGGAGGGCTCAGCTACCCTCATAAAGGAAAAGGAGCAACGAGGCCGAGGTATTGAAGACAAAGGATAGAAACAGGGAAGCGGTGCACAGTACCCATTGTCAGCGCTGGGAAGCATGGAAAACTACAGAGAGCTGTGGTGTGACGGAAAGAGGCTACCTCAAGTATAGATATGCCGACTGTCACTAGTTAGGGTTTTGAGTTACTGTTGGGACAGGACCACAGTGTTGTAATGGCAAGACCTTCGGGCCTCCTATAAAGGGATATATTTTGTATTGTAAAAGGGTTAGTTGGTCAGTTGGTTGGTTGGTTGTTTTGATTACTTGGTCATTTGTATAGAAGCCAAGCTCTGGTTCTGTTATTAGCTGTAGTTATCTTACTGTAACCAGTAGCTGGCTCATAGAGCATGCATGTAATGATCCACAAGGATCGATAGAGAGGGAAGAATATATTGTAAGAGGTGCAATATATAGTAGAGAAGAGATCTAAGAGAGAAGGGCTCCAGGCTGTGTGCGGAGTTACCTAGAATATCTCGAGCTGCATATGCGATGCAGCAGAACTGTGTTTACCTTCCCCTGAGCTATAATAGAAATAGAGTTCTGTGGATGTAACTTCCATCTTGGAGGTGAACCACGTTAAAATCGTGTGTAGTGTGATTGATTTATGTGTTGTGTTTATTTGTTGCATCTATCAGTTATCATATGGGCCTTGTTTACAGTTTAATGTATGTATGTGTTATTCAGTTACAACACTATAGAAGATGAATGCAAGTTGAAACCCTTAAGTATTTTGTATAAGAGTTTATCTATGCTTAATCTCTTAGAGTTAAGAGTCGCAGAGTTAAGCACCCTTGTTTATTGAGTCATGTAAGTGAGAGCGAGTAGCGCTAAGTATGCTGAGCCGCAGTGGTAGGATATCGTAAGGAGGTGGTATCGCACCAGCAGAGGAGCTGTGGTGCACTACGGTTGAGAATCAGCATAGGAAGGAGTTACGTGTTTCCGAGGCATGGCGATACGATAAGGACTAGAGTCGTCGCAAGTAGGAGGAGGTTGCGCATCGCAGAAAGAGCGAGAGATTGCAGGCTAGAAGGGCTGCGAGACGCCCAGGTTACCAAAGAACCTGGTTGAAGACACTTGAGTCTTTTGGCCAACCCATTGGAAGCACTTCAGGTGAGACTTCAGGCCACTCTGCGGTCTATCGCCGAAAGGACCAGTGAGCTAGGGGTGTTGTTGGTTAACTACAGTAAACCTGGGTCTGCCCATGCAAGCCAACAAATGGTTCCATTGCCGGTTTTGAACAAATTGAGCATTGATGTTCTGGTGGCGGCCTACTAGAGACAAAATCAACGAGTGGGTTTGGTCTAAGGAGAAAGAGTTTGTCGAATGAGAGAACAGGAGTCCTAAACTGAGTACAGTGGCCTGGTTACAAAAACATATCATTACAGACCTGCATGCGATATTTTTTGTCACCTTTGGGAACGAGCTTTACGACTGGCTATGAAAGTTGACTAATACAAGCATACTGAAGAAGAAAAGAGACATTGTCTGGACACCAGAGCTGATTCAGACCATGAAGAACCTTGATAATCCCATTACAAGAGCAGTAGACTTTTGGCTTGCGAGTGTGCTAGAAGGCTTTGTCACAGAGTTTGCAGTCGACCAGAGAAAGAGCTTCAGTGAGGCTGAGCGCTAATTCTTCAAAGGATATTGCGGTAAGTACCTAAAATCTTTAAACTTGTCCATTAAGATGCTATTACATGAAAAAGGAACAATGGATCTAGTTTCAGATGAATAAGTAAAGATAGTAATCTCACAAGAGTTTGAAAGTGATTTTGATGACATTGGACGAACACGTAGTGGAAAGAAATATAAAGTAGATTTTAGATCTCCCATATTTGAAGATAGTCCAGATAATACTAGACAACAGAGTCATAGTACCATAGAAGGAACAGAGGGGGTATCCCTTACCACCCTTACACCCCACAGAAACAGACTGGGACTCAGAACAATCCCGTAGGAACTCCATCCATTAGCTCACAGACAGTACCTACCACTGCTACATCACCTTCAGCTACACCACCGAGTGGTAGTAGCACAGCAAATCAACATCCACCGCGTAGAAATAGAATGAGGGATCATATGAAGCTACCTATTTTTAAGGGTACAGGGGTAGAGGACCCAGAGCAGCATTGGTATCTATGTGAATCCATGTGGTACATTAAAACCATCAATGACGATACTATTAAACTTGTACAGTTGGTCACCACACTAAGAGATCGAGCCTTAACATGGTATATGAAGTATACCACAGTACCTAGAACACTTGTACAGATCAAGAAAGCCATGATTAAAGAGTTTAAGAAACCTAAGTCTGAGTCATAGTGCATTACAGAGCTCAAAGATATCAAAAAACTACCTACAGAATCGCTGTGGGACTTTGATCAGAAATTCAAAGCCCTTATAGACCAAGTCAACTTTGAGTTTGCGCCAGAGCAGCATAAGGAATGGTTTATTGCAATGCTGCTCCCTCACATCAGAATGCCATTAATGCAGCAGAAAATTTGGATGCAGGATGACACGTTGGAGATGGCAATGAAACTAGAGGCCTCACCTCTAGCAGAAACCAACACAGGCATGACAAATTTACAAAACCAGTTGGCTAATCTCACGTTACAGTTGCATGAGCTTAAGAAAGGGAAAGAGGTTGCGCAAGACATATGGTGTGTAAGGTGTAAAGCACAAGGCCATACTAAAGACAACTGTCAAGTCTTTGTAGAATATATAGTGACAGGGGCTCCTAACCCCTTACCATAGACCCATGGGACGTGGTGTGAAATATGCAAAACACGAGGACACCTACCTCATCAGTTCCCTCTACTTCAGAAGTACGTGCAAACACCTAAGAACTTATATTGCGTCTTCTACAAGTTTGTAGGCCATGATGAACACAATTGCTGAGCCTATGATCTCATGGTAGGAGAAAATAATGATATGTACAGATTCCAATCAGAACCACAGGGTCCAGTAGCATGACCACAGCATGATCCAACTTATGGTGGCCGTGGAGGAGGATTCAGAGGATGAGGACACGGAGGAGGCTTTGGCCGTGGAGAAGATTTTGGTCGCGGTCGCGGACCAGTTAATTGCTACAACTATGGAGTTGTAGGACATTATGCTAGAGACTGTCAGAGTCCCACCACCACTTGTAATTATTGTAAATCTTATGATCATACTATAGAGGAGTGTCCTACCTTGATAGCTAAGATCAGAGAACCTAAGCCAGCAGCACACCAGAACATCCAGCTTATTGCTGCTGAGCAGGAAGAGCCAGAACCAAGAGTCAACATTGTGACTCACAACGGTGTTTCCACCAGTGGGACATCACCAGATAATGAAAAGAACACAGGTCAGGACTGGGTGTGCAGAGCTCCTAACAAAGCAACACCACTTGACCTGCAGAAGGATAAACAGACATTTTAGTAAGCTAAGACTTTCTTTGATGACCCTATGCAATCAGGATTGTAGGTACCACCATCTAGGGGCGTACCACAGTGAGCACCTTGTGGTGTTAGCCCTATGCAGATATCGCAGGCTACCACATTGGGCACATGCGATGAGGACGAGATGACAGGAAGTGTACAATCCTTCCTGTGGAGTTGTTTAAAAGTCTTGAGAAATGAGCAAGCTATCGAAGAAATTCAGTGCATCATAGATCAGTGTCAGCCATCTTCTTCCATGAGCAGTACACAGCGTGTTGTTCATAATATTACGAGACATACAAGAATAGTAAGAGAGATGCGACTCATAGCACAGATTGGAGAATTCAAAATGGATGAGGTGATCCTAGATCTAGGATTAGATGTAAATGTTCTGACTAAGTAGACATGGGAACAGATGGGTAGACCTAAGTTAGTCAAATAAACCTATTCATCTGAGATTAGCTAATCAGCAGCGAGTATCACCCTGGGCCGATTACCGCAAGTGCCATTTGACATTAACGGAGTTCGCAGCTTCGCGGACTTTGAAGTTATAGAAATCGTTGGAGATAGTAGACCATATCCAGCACTACTAGGCATTGATTGGGTGATCGGTAACATGGTCATTATCAACCTAAAGAGAAGACACATGACCTTTGAGGACGTGCAGATCCGGGTCATTGCACCGTTGGATCCTTTTCAGGGTCCTAGATATATTGAACCTATCCGAGCAAAGGAAGAGGCACGTAACATAGATAGTCTCTATCAGATGACTGCGAACCAGAGCGACTATATCAATCCGACTGTGGAAGGGAACATTAGTTGGCGATGCGATAGCTCATGCGCATCAGATTCAAATGTTGGTCTAGAGAATTGGCAGAACAGACTTCACGAAGTCTCAGCGCGCAGATGCACATACTTGACTAAGTCACTGTGATGGATTGGCACAGAGATCAATGAGATTCCATCGTTTCATGGTCTAACTAATATCCAGGACTTTCTCAAGCAGTTTGAAAAATAAATTCCTCATGAACAGAGGATCGCAGCTATGAACCTTGCAGTACGAGCCACACCTGCAAGATGGTGGTATGCACATAAAGAGAATATCGCATCATGGGATGATATTAGGAGACTAATGGCAATCAGATTTTCTATCGACAGAGAGTATGTCTAGCAGAAGTACATAGGAGAAAGTGACCCCAGATCACATATTCAGGCATGCGAATAGAATTGGTCGGACATTCCCAAGGATGAATGGGTTCACTGATTCATTCACACTTTGGACACAGTTCCAAGGAACTGGTATACAAAGACTGAACTGTGTAAGGGAACAACTACATGGCCACTTATGATAGACAACTTTCTACTCACCTTCACTTTTGAATCTGAGTACCCAAGTGTTGACTAGGCCCTAGATATAATAAAGATCAAGATATTTGAAGATTGTACCTTATCAGTACAGACTCAGCCTGAGTGGGCCATCCAGTTAAAAGATGCGCTTGAGTGCTATAACTTTGGAGTAGAACCAGAGGATGAGGATGAGGATCCTCGCAACACCAACATTCTGGAGTCAGAAGGGTCTCACGATGTTGAGGGACCACAGTTAGAAATTCTAGCAATCACAGAGCCCATCAAGATTAAAAAGATCAATATCGGAACAGACACAGAACCAAAGTTTGCCTCTATTGGAGACTATTGGAACGATGAAACAGTCGGACATATTGCAGACTTGCTACATGACTATGAGGAACTATTTCCCACCAAGTTCACAGAGATGAAGGGAATAGTCAGAGACCTGGGAGTAATGAGGATACCATTGAAGGAGGATGCTCGACCAGTCAAGCAGTGTCCATATAGATTAAATCCGTGCTACAAAGAAAAAGTTAAGTATGAGATCGATAAGATGCTAGCAACAGGAATCATTGAGCCCGTAGAAGAGAGCGAATGGGTTAGTCCCATGGTCGTACAAGAAAATAAAACTAAAGGAGACATCAAGATCTGTGTCGATCTGCGTAGACTCAACGATGCATCGCTTCATGATCCATTTCTGACACCGTTCACTGATGAAGTGCTAGACAATGTGGGAGGACAGGAGGTCTACTCCTTCACTGGTGGCTTTTCAGGCTATCGCCAGATTAGAATCCATCCAGAAGATTGATCCAAGACCACCTTTGCAACAAAATGGGGCTCATTCCAGTATACAGTAATTCCCTTTGGTCTTAAGAATGCACCAGCTATCTTTTCTAGAGTAGTAGTTGCTGTATTTAAAGAATACATCCATAAATTCCTAGAAGTTTATTTTGATGATTGGACTGTATTTGGATTAATTGACAAGCACATAGAATATTTAACACTGATGTTAGAGAAATGTAGGCAATACTAGATTTCTCTGAACTTGAAGAAATGTATATTTTGTGCACCATTTGGTATTTTGTTGGGTCACATTGTTTGCAGAAAAGGATTGATGGTAGATCCCACAAAGATTGCCATCATCATAAATCTTCCAACACCCAACTCAGTCAAACAACTGAGAACAGTACTTGTTCATACCGGGTACTACATAAAATTCATCAAGGGATACACAAAGATTACAGCACCGATGGAGAAATTGTTAAAGAAAGATATAAAATTCCTATGGAATGAGGAATGCCAGCAGAGTCTAGACACCCTTAAAGAGAAGATGGTTACAGCACCCATATTAGTATTTCCAGACTGGACTAATCCATTCCATGTACATGTGGATGCATCTGGCATCGCACTAGGGGTTGTTTTAATGCAACCAGGAGAAGGGGATATTGATCATCCTATCGTATATTCCAGCAGAAAGCTATCGACAATAGAAAAGAACTACACCATGATAGAAAGAGAAGGCTTAGCTATGGTGTATGCGCTGCAGAAGTTCAGGCACTGCCTATTGGGTGCCTCATTCAATATGTTTACTGACCATTCCACATTGAAGTATCTGGTCAATAAGCTAGTGTTAGGGGGGAGAATCTACAGATGGTTACTCCTCTTTCAGGAGTATGATTTTGAAATCATTGTGAAACCAGGAAGATTGAACGCCGGACCTGATCACCTGTCGCGGATAGACTCAGGAGAAGAGACAAGTAACCTAGAGGACAATTTGTCGGATGCACGGTTGTTTTCTATCCAGATCACAGATGACTACTATGCTGATATCATTCACTTTCTCACTACAGGACTAGCACCTGACGATTTTACTAAGCAGCAAAAGAAGCAGTTGGTTGTTAAAGCAGCAGACTTCACCCTACTCGCAGGACAATTATACAAGTTAGGTCTAGATGAAGTCCTGCGCAGATGTGTGATGCCACATGAAAAATATGCTATCACCAGAGAGGCACATTCAGGAACCGCAGGAGGTCATTTCGCAGGAAAGCCAACTGCGCAGAAAATCCTAGCCGTAAGATTATGGTGGCCTACATTGCATAAGGACACTAAGGACTTTTGTAGATGCTGCTATATCTGCTAGAGGGTAGGAAAACCCTTGCGATGAGATGAAATGCCACTGCAACCACAGGTCACGCTGCGCACATTTGACAAGTGGGCTATAGACTTTGTGGGTCCTATCAACCCACCAGGAAAATGCACTGGTGCGAGATATATCATCACTGGCACAAAGTACCTCACCAGGTGGGAAGAAGCCAAAGCAATAAGAAATTGTGATGCTACTATAGCCGTACAGTTCCTTTTTGAAAACATCATTAGTAGATTCAGATGCCCAGTAATTTTGATGAGCGACCAAGGAACACATTTCTTGAACCACACCATTGAGGTCTTGATGGAAGAATTTCAGATTCAGTACCATAAGAGCATTCCCTACCACCCACAGGCTAATGGTACGGTGGAGGCTTTTAACAAGATTTTAGAAAATGCTCTTACAAAGATCTGCAACAGCCAAAGGAATGATTGGGACCTTAGAGTTAACACTTTATTATGGGTGTATAGGACCACATGCAAGAAACTTACAGGACATACACCTTTCAGTTTGGTGTATGGACAGGAGGCTGCTATGCCCATGGAGTATATTCTTCACAGTTTAAGAATCGCTCAGATCACCGAAATGGCTGATACAGACACTGTGGATGAAAGGCTAGCACAACTGCTTGCCTTAGAGGAAGACAGATTCATCGCTGGCTTCCATCAGAAAGTGCAGAAGGCACGAGAAAAAGCTTGGCATGACAGACACATTAAGAGTAAGACCTTCCAGATTGGAGACCTAGTACTCCTCTACGACAGTAAATTTATGAAGTTTCCAGGGAATTTCAAGACGCATTGGCTGGGGCCATATCAGATACAGCAAGTTATAGAGGGAGGTGCATTTCAGCTCAACAAAATGGATGGGGAACTTCTTCCCACATTGATTAATGGCAGCAGGCTCAAGATTTATAGTGACAACCACTCCACCTATCATCCCTAATTCAGAGTCGCGCATAGTGCAAATGTCCAGTGTAGTTGAAAGGAGGAATCACACCGGGAATAAGTCTACATCGGCAGGTATTCTAAGTATAAGGAATCGGATAAGGATGGTTCATTTTGCGCAAGTCATCAGAAAAAAATAAAAATAAAAATAAAAAAATTTTTAAGTAGAGGATGCGGTGTTTCATCGCAGCAAGGCGATGTTTCTCCGTGCCACGTACCAGCTTTTGTAAGAAAATAGAGGGCTATTCAAGTCACCTTCTGACAGGCAGTTAATGAAGAAATGACTGGTATATCTTACCATCGATTTGGCAGTAGTGTAATCAATTTTCTAGATTTGGTAAATCTTCGACGAGATCGGCGCCTATACACACACACTTCGAGGGAAATTTGATCGGATTTCAGCATTTATTGAGGATTAGATGACGGGTGTGGTCTTGTCCATGCAATTAATATGACCGACAGATTTATTTTAGATGACCGTTGCGTCTGGGATTATCGTCTTCGGCATAAAATCAGAAATTAGTCATACGGGAGGGTTACATTTGCAAGAATTCAAGAGCCGAGAGTTATAGAGTGCATCGATCAGTTTCCATATGCAGAGCTAATCCCGTTACAAAGTTCTGTGATTTCCAGAGATTGCAGCCATTGCGTGTCTAGCGTTTTACACCAAGTGGGTTCTGTCCGAGGAGGAACATTTAGAAGACATGTTGAGGCATTTCGACCCTGGTGGCCATATGTCCACTATGACGACGCCGCCCTGGGTTGTGAAATTAGGAATATCACAGGAAAGACAATTTCCAAGGATGAGGAGTCAAGCGCATGATGTAGAAGATGTCATCAAAATCTCTGTTGAAGAGAAGAAGAGAGCCAAGCTGATCAATGAAGATAAGAAAGTAGAGCAGCGGAATGATGAGAAGATATCTCCCGGGAGGAAGAAAGTAAAAATGAGAAAAAGAAAGCAATGGGAGAAGGAAGGTGACCTATCTCATCAGCTAAGAGGAGAACAAGAGGTTCTAAAGGTCAGGAATGAAAATATGTGGAACCCAAGCAGCATGAATACCTGGAGCGAGTTGCTGAGAATAAAGGTGAAAGGGAAAACAAACCAAACAAGCAGAACTTCAAGATGCAGACAAAGGCTTGTTCTCGGAATGGAATTCCTGGTTTGTATACCTTTTGCATAAGTAGGCTCTAGACTAAATGAAATGTTTGAGAAGGCTGGAAGATACAGATTTTCCTTGTGATAAAAGTTCTAACCCAGAAAAATAGGAAAGGATATCTGTGGAAGACTTCTTAAGACCTATAGACCTTTAAAAGTTCTCAGGAGCGACGAGAGCGAGAGCATAGCTAAGGGAAGAAATATAAGAGAACCCATCGAACTAAGTTACATAAAATAAAAAGAGCATGTCAAAGCTATGGAGAATGAAGTTGTAGGACTTTGGGACAAGTTTCAACGGACTTCACAGGAAGCCAGGGAGAAGCTACAGTAGGAGAAGCCCACTGGTAGTGGCTCGGGGATGAGCCACAGGTAAGTGTTAGGGGACTGTTGGAGTAGGGTCCCGCAGCTATAGAAGAAGCTGCCAGTTTAGCAGACAGACAGTTTTGACGGAGAGGAGATACGATGGAGCTACGACGCCGTAGCATGTTTCTAGCTACAGAGCAGAGCTGGAAACCATGAATTTTAGGGCAGAGAAGTCAAGGGAGATGACTGTACCTGAGCGGCCAAGAAGAGAAATCTCACCCACTGCATTGAAGGTAGTGGTGAAGATAGGAGGGCTCAGCTACCCTCATAAAGGAAAAGGAGCAACGAGGCTGAGGTATTGAAGACGAAGGACAGAAACAGGGAAGCGGTGCACAGTACCCATGGTTAGCGCCGGGAAGCATGGAAGACTGTAGAGAGCTGTGGTGTGACAGAAAGCGGCTACCTCAAGTACAGATATGCCAGCTGTCACTAGTTAGGGTTTTGGGTTACTGTTGGGACATGCCCACAGTGTTGTAATGGCGAGACCTTCGGGCCGCCTATAAAGGGATATATTTTGTATTGTAAAAGGGTTAGTTGGTCAGTTGGTTGGTTGGTTGTTTTGATTAGTTGGTCATTTGTATAGAAGCCAATATCTGGTTCTGTTATTAGCCATAGTTATCTTACTGTAACTAGTAGCTGGCTCATAGAGCATGCATGTAACGATCCATAGGGATCGATAGAGAGGGAAGAGTATATTGTAAGAGGTGCAATATAGAGTAGAGAAGAGATCTAAGAGAGAAGGGCTCCAGGCTGTGTGTGGAGTTACCCAGAAGATCTCAAGCTGTATATGCGGTGCAACAAAACTGTGTTTACCTTCCCTTGAGCTATAATAGAAACATAGTTCTATGGACGTAACTTCCATCTTGGAGGTGAACCACGTTAAAATCGTGTGTTATGTGATTGATTTATGTGTTGTGTTTATTTGTTGCATCTATCAGTTATCATATGGGCCTTGTTTACAATTTAATGTATGTATGTGTTATTCAATTACAGCACTATAGAATATGAATTCAAGTTGAAACCCTTAAGTATTTTGTATAAGAGTTTATCTATGCTTCAGCTCTTAGAGTTAAGAGTCGTAGAGTTAAGCACCCTTGTTTATTGAGTCCCGTAAGTCGGAGCGAGTAGTGCTGAGTACGCTGAGCCGCAGCGGTAGGATATCGCAAGGAGGTAGTATCGCACCAGCAGAGGAGCTGTGGTGTGCTGTGGTTGAGAATCAGCATAGGAAGGATTTACGCGTTGCCCGAGGCACGACGATGCGATAAGGACTAGATTCGTCGCAAGTAGGAGGAGGTTGTGCGTCGCAAAAAGAGAGAGAGCTCGCAGGCTAGAAGGGCTATGAGACTCCCAGGATGCCATAGAACCTGGTTGAAGACACTTGAGTCTTTTGGCCAACCCATTAGAATCACTTCGGGTGAGACTTCAGGTCGCTCTGCGGTCTGTCGCCGAAAGGGCCAGTGAGCTAGGGGTGTTGTTGGTTAACTACAGTAAACCCGTGTCTGCCCATGAAATCCAACAAAGATATAGCGTAATGGAGAAAAAAGCCTATGCTTTGGTCAAATCCTTGAAGGATTTTAGAATATACCTCCTCCATTCCCACATAATCACCTATGTACCCTGCAGTGTAGTGAAAAGTATACTTACACAGTCGGATCCTGAAGGAAAGAGAGCTAAATGGGTTGCAATGATCCTGGAATACGACATCTAAATGAATCCCAAAAAGTTGATCAAAGGGCAAGGGTTAGCTAAGATGTTGATAGACTCCCATTGTGACTCTCTGCAGCTAAATTTTCTCTCCTGTCAGTCTGATCGGGTAGAGGCAGAGGTGCAAGTGAAGCCTGATTTCTCTGCATTTACTTGGCATGCTGACATTGTCTTTGTATTGCAAAATTTACAACCTCCTGTTGGACCAAGCAAAACCCGGGCTAGATCCGTAAAACTAAAAGCTGCAAAATTTTGCATCATAGAGAAATACCTTTAATGGAAGGACCCCGGGGGAATACTGCTGAATTGTATTATAGAGAACAAAGCTCAACATATGGCAAAGGAATTTCATGAAGGATATTGTGGAGGACACCATTCCTGGAAAATTACCACAAACAAAATTCTGAGGGCAGGATTTTATTGGCCTTCATTGTTTTCAGATGTCTATAAGGAAACAACTAAATGCCACCAATGTCATATTTTTGAAGGAAAAAGGAAAGTGGTGTCCTTTCCCCTCAACCCCATATCTGTGGAAGCTCCTTTCCAACAATGGGGGTTAGATTTCATCGAGGAAATAAATCCAAACTCCTCTGGGCAGCATAAGTGGATTTTGACTGCCACTGATTACTTCACAAAGTGGATCAAGGCCATACCCACTAGGAGGGCTACAAAAGAAGTGATAATGGATTTCTTAGAAAATAATGTTTTAGGGAGATTCGGCTGCCCGAAGCAGATTGTGATGGACAATGCACCTGCATTTAAATCCAGGAAAATGATCAATTTTTGCCACAAATATCATATAAGCTTAAATCACTCTACATATTATTACCCACGAGGGAACAAACTGGTAGAATCCTCTAACAAAAGCCTTGTGAGGATCATTAAGAAGTTGTTGAAGGATAACAAGAAATCCTGGCACACAAAATTGAAATATTCCTTATGGGCTGACATAATCAGTACCAAAAGGGCCATTAGTATGTCATTGTTTCAGTTGGTATATGGAGCCAAGGTAATTTTTCCTGCCTCTCTGGGCATTCCAGTCATGAAGTTATTGTGGGATCCATTCGATGAACCTAATCCCATTCAAAGAAGGATCAACCATATTATTGAGCTTAATGAAGTGAGGGACAAGGCTTATGATAAAGTCCATATACACAAGGAAAAGATGAACAATACCTTCAACAGGAGAATAAAAGAAGATGTTTTCCAGGTCGTTGACTTGGTGCTGAAATGGGATGCCCCGTATGAAGAAAAAGGGAAGAATGGAAAATTCGACCACTTATGGGTAGGTCCATACCTTATTGCTGTGCACAGAGGAGACAACGCCTTCATTTTACAGTATCCAAATGGGTCGTAGTATGAAGGAGGCACAATGAATGGGAGGTTCCTGAAACATTACCTGGAATAAAGGGACTAACGTCCATGTATCATAGTGTAAATATGTTTTATGTTTTAATAAGTATGGATGGTGAATCAGAAGATTTGAAGCCTATGGAGAAGGCCCTAAGATCATAAGAGGTAACCATTATTTCAAAGTATGTTTTCTTTCAGTAAGTAAAATAAAAGGAGGTTTTCAATGGAGTAGGCAACTAGTATATAGGTTCTTTGCTACCTCACTGGGAGGATAGAATCCCTTGTGGAGCTGGTTGTTAACACTCTGTTAAAATTTGGTCATAAGAGATACATGGGAATTTCATACTTGTTGAGATGTGTTGGGAAGGTAGCTCATTGCTTGCAGAAGGGGCTGATGGAACACACAAGGTAGCATTCAACCATTAGAATAAGCCTCGGTGGTGGATACCGAAAGCAAAAAAACAATCTATGGATCGGAGAAGTGTTAGCAAGAATATTTCACCTTCTACGGACAAAATTTGTTCCTATGGTCTGAATGGTTCAGATCTAGAACAAATGAACGACAAAGGATGAGGACCCTCCCTGGATATCGTAGATATTTGGAATGCCTGCTTTGATAGTAAACCTGTGCACCTACAATCAGATTAAACACGCAAACACATCAAATCTACCAAAACATAATCTATTAATCCATGTCAGTGACTAAGGAATCTAACAACATTTACATGTGAAATCAAACAACAACAGTAAAGTGGGACAGAAATCAACTTTGTATTAAGATTAAAATGGAGAATTTTACAACCAATTAAGCATTAGTGTTTACATGCATCTCCATGAAACCAAAAATTTCATCCCCATACACTCCAACTTTTCTCTCTATGCTCTCCAATGGCTTGGGCCAAGTGGTCAATCCAACATCATAACAATACTTCAATGGTTCTCCCTTCAACCATGGACATGAGCTTGTATTTATAAGGCTCAATGGATAGGAATGGTTGAGAGAATTGTTGATGAGGTGGCCTCTAAGATCCTAGTATGAGGGATATTGAGCTCAACTGACCCATAATGATAGGGATAAGGGAGGATACGAGGCTCATGATCTAGAAGCCTCGAGAATCTTTTATTTTTCCCATTTTACCCAGGGTACCGCTTTTCTCCTTCTATGACAGAGCGGTTCAGGTAAGAAATGCTTATGGACCAAGGGCTATAAGTGATGGAACCACTTATGGACAACAAGGAATATGCGGTGCAAGCAAGGTACTGCTCATGGATAAAGGGGAAAGCATGGTGCTCAGTATTTTCATTAAAGACTGAAAAACAACATGGGTTTCCACTGCAAGTGCTGGGATTAAGGGCAAGTATGTAAGTCAAAGGTCTTATCACATGGTGGTGACAGGATTTTGGTATAACAGGATGCCCCCCAAAGCATGAGTCTTAGAGGGATACGATAAATGAGAGCTTTGAGAGAACAAGTCGTTGCTATGAGGTGAAAATGTCAGCTCGATCGGAGCATGTAGTTAAGTAGGCATCTGTAGTACATCAATATTTTTGACTCATAGACACACGTAACCAAATCATGGCTACAAACCAATACAAGGAAGATCCATGGGAGGAATAAACAAGCATGGCTACTAGAATACAACATAGATCCATGTGATAGAGGACTCAAACTTGGACATAGCTACTAGACATACAATGTAGATCTATGTCATTCAAACGCAAATTTGAGCATAGCCATGACCATACAAATGTGGATCCATGCTAGACATACAAAACTCCATCACATCCTAGGGAAAAGCAATGAGTGCTTTAAACAAATACCTAGGGTCTTTGTCTCGTCTTCCACAAGGTACAATTATATCCATGTGATTACAATGATCTGAAGTCGAACATGGTAGAAACCACTTGATTACCGGTCAATGATGTTAATCGTTAACAAGTGTGAGGGAGATTACCATTAGCGTCAATGATTCCCAAGGTACCCGAGTACAATATACTGAGTGTGAATAGATGTCTTGATGTCGAACACCCAGTCAATTCTATCGATCAAAGGTCAATGATGTGAAACTATGTCAAGAGCAAGAGAATCTATCATTAAGGCATACAGATCTCAAGGTACTAAGTATTTTTTTCTAAGACTATTTCCCGGATGATGAGCTGATGTCAACGAGAATAGTATCGTCTAAGGAGGGCCATGATGAGTCCCACATCGATGACATGAAAATCAAAACATAGTTTTGGAATGATGTGAATGTAGTAACCATAGGAATAACTCAAAAGTACTGAAACAAAGACTATGTTGACTGCAGAGGTAAAACTTCTTCAAATCCCCTTTGAACATCGGGCAGCATGACAAAAAGACTTGGTAGCATGAGTGAACGAGACAAACACAGAATACGATAGTGGACAATGAATTCTTTTGAAAGACTTAAAGGTGTGGCATGACTCATGAAAGTGGATCATCACAAAGACCAGCTGAATACCCAATTGACTGACATGATGTGTAGACAAGTGCCATGTTCAAAGGTAACAACAAACTACTGCCATTTATTTGGAAAAATGATTCCCTTCTCATTTCCCCCATCATGATCGATGAGTGCCTATTTTCAATTTTTCGAGTTCAAAGAGGGTAACAAACACTCGATATAGCTTGTCGGAAGATAATTCCAAACTCATATGTTTTACGATCCTGAGAGAGGAGGGGTTAGTTCCCAAAATGGGTCTCTCAATGTTTTAATTTAACGATTGCAATGAAAGAAAAATCGGTATCGTTCATGTTTAGAGATTCTAAATGATTATGGAAGAAGACTCCAGAGAGGTCCTTTTTTGTATGATTTAGTCTCTAAGGCCTGAAAAAGTGTAAAATCATACCTTAGAGAAATCTTCCAGTCAGGGTTGGCTAGAGTGTTCCTTTTTCGTAAATAGTCTGTCTGAACCAAAAAAGAGATAACCTACCATCGGAGAGACGACTCTTCAAATGCTTTAACGAGTGTGAAGAAGACAAGATCGCTCAACAATCTTTTCGTATTTAAGGATAGTGAAAAGAGTTTAAAGAAGACTCCATTAGACTTTTTCATGTTTGACTCCAGAGCATGAAAAAGTAATAAACTAAGCTCAAACAAAATTTCATGTTTTAATGAGAGCACGAAAAATGAAAAGTAAGCTCAAAACCATCTTACTGTTTTTAATGAGCTTGAAGATCACTTGAAAGAATGCTCAAATATTGGTTTCATTTTTATGCAAGATCGAAACCAATGGGTAAACTATGCTTGAAAAAATCCCATTTAACATGATATACTATTAGTTGGAATATTTCACCTCATGTGGATAGCAAGGTTTTCCATTGGTCTGAAGGGTTCATATCTAGAACAAATAGAGGATAGAGGTTGAAGACTCGCCCTAGACACTGTAGATATTTGGAATACCATGCTTTGACAGTTCACCTGTGTACCTGTAAAAAATCTCAACATGAAATGAATCAAAGAAACTAGAATATGATCTACTAATCTATGCTAGTGACTAAGGAATCTAGCAACATATATATGCGAAATCACAACAACAACATCATATGTGGGACATAAATCAACTTGCATTAGAAATATGAAGAAGTTTACAACCAAGCCTTAGTGTTGACATGCATCTCCATGAAACCAGCTCTTCATCCCCAAAAGCTCTGACTCTAGCTCTCTATGGTCTCTCCAAATGATCTTGGGCCAAGAATAAATCAAACAACATAAGAATACCTTCAATGTTCTCCCATCAACCATGCCTATGAGCTCATATTTATAGGGATTTAATGGATAGAGATGGTTGAGAAAATAGTGGGTGAGGTGGCCTCTAAGATCCTAGGATGAGGGATCTCGAGCTCAAGAATCCTCCAAAAACTTCTCTTTTTCCCTTTTTACCCAGGGTACCATGCTTCTCCTTCTATGACAGAGCGGTTCTAGTAATAACTACCTATGGACCAAGGGCAATGGGCGGTGTCGCCGCTTGTGGACAACCGATGAAAAGCGGTGCGATTCCACTCCAGAATCTGGGATTCAGGGAAAGTAGGTAAGTCAAATGTCTTATCACATGATGGTGACAATATTTTGGTATAACAGGATGCCCCCCCAAAGCATGAGTCTTAGAGTGACAGGATAAACAAGAGGTTTGAGAAAAATTCATCGCCGGGAGATGAAAATGTCAGCTCGATTGGAGTATGGAGTCAAGTAGGCATATGTAGTACATCAGTACGTTGACTCATAGACACAAGTAACCAAAATCATAGCTACATACCAATACAAGGTAGATCCATGAGTGGAATAAACAAGCATGGCCACTAGAATACAGCGTAGATCCATGTGATAGAGGACTCAAACTTGGACATAGCTACTAGACATACAACGTAGATATATGTCATACAGATGCAAATTTGAGCATAACCACGACCATAAAAATGTGGATCCATGCTAGATATACAAAACTCCATCACAACCTGGGGAAAAAGCAATGAGCACTTTTAAACAAATGCCCAGGGCCTTCATCTCGTCTTCCACAAAGTACGATTCTATCCATGTGATTACAATGATCTGAATTCAAACATGGAAGAAACCACTTGATTATCGGCCAATGATGTGAACCGTTAACAAGTGCGAGGGATATCACCATTAATGTCAATGATTCCTAAGGTACCCTAGTACAATCTACTGAGTGTGAATAGATGTCCTGATGTCAAACACCCAGTCGATTCTATCGATCAAAGGTCTATGATGTGAACCTATGTCAAGAGTGAGAGAATCTATCATTAAGGCATATAGATCTCAAGGTACCAAATATTGTTTCTAAGACTATTTCCCAGATGATGAGTTGATGTCAACGGGAATAGTCTCGTCGAAGGAGGGCCATGATGAGTCCCACATCGATGACATGAAACTTGGAACATAGTTCTGGAATGATGCAAATGTAGTAACCATATGACTGACTCAAAGATACTGACACAAAGACTGTGTAGACTGTAGAGGTAAAACTTCTTCAGATCCCCTTTCAACATCAGGCGGCACAACAAAATGACTTGGCAGCATGACTAGACATGACAGATAGACAATGCGATAGTGGACAATGCATTCTTTTGAAAGACTCAAAGGATTAACATGACTCATGAAAGTGGATCGTCATGGAGATCAGTTGAATACCCATTTGTGCAAACAAGTGCCATGTTCAAAGGTAACGACAAACAACTACCATTATTTGCAAAATGATTCCCTTCCCATTTTCCCCATCATGATCGATGAGTGCCTCTTTTTTGTTTTACGAGTTCAAAGAGGGTAACAAACACTCGATATAGCTCATAGGAAGACAAGTCCAAACTCATATGTTTTACGAACCTGAGAGAGGAGGGGTTTGTTCCCAAAATATATCTCTCAATGTTTAATTTAACGAGTCCACTGAAAGAAAACTCGGTATCATTCATGTTTAGAGAGGCTGAACCAATATAGAAGAAAACTCCATGGGGGTCCTTTTTCGTATGATTTATTCTCTAAGGCCCAAAAAAGTGTAAAATCATACCTTCGAGAACTCTTCCAGTCATGATTGGCTAGAGTGTTCCTTTCTCGTAAATAGTCCTATCCGAACTGAGAAATACATAACCTACCGTCGGACGGATGACTCTTCAAATACTTTAACAAGCATGATGAAGACAAGATTGCTCGACAATCTTTTCGTATTTAGGGATCCTAAAAGGGTTTAAAGAGAACTCCATGAGGTTCCTTTACGCAAGGTAATGTTTTACAATCTTGGAAAGAATCGAAAATGGACTCGATGACTTTTTTGTGTTTAAGGATCCTGAAAAAGAGGTGAAAAGAGAACTCCATGACGCTTCTTTACACAATGTCATATTTTACGAGCTTGGAAAGAAACTTGAACTGGACTCAGAACTTTGATACTAGATTTTAATGAGCATGACAAAGTGTCGTAATAAATGCTTGATGACCTTTTCCATTTTGTGAATGTATGAAAAATCCATAAACAAACTTTCCAAAGCTTCTTACTAAAGTCAACCTATAGACGACTCATAAACAAGTGTTAAATGCATTCAAAATCAACATTAAGGGATTATGACAAATAGATTTTGACCAGAACATGATGTAATATCAAAACTATAGTAGGTCGGACCCAAAAAATGTCTATATAAGGCAAGTAAATAGTAAAAAATCAAAACATTTCACTATTTACCTCTAGCACAAAGCACTTGGAGCATTTTCTAGCCAGATCTTCCACAATTGACACTGGGATGTCCACTGTTTGTTTTCGGTCTTGTTAGTTGCAAGTAATAGCTAAGACCCTTATCTTTCATTTCATAGCTTCTATTTTGGGATTTGGTGGGATTTTGGGCCTATTTGGCAATCCATAAAACCCAATATGTGGGCACCATGGCTACCCCTTACGGGATACACGATACCACCTGAGAACCACGCCAATAACGTGGCGGACAGGTGGTGCCACCGCTTGTCTCCAATGGGGCACAGGAAATGCCAGCCATGGAGAAGTTAAACAAATGATATGGGAAAAATTTACTCATTATTTTGATTTGCAATGACTCAAGGATGATATTAATGCATACCATTGTTTTTTTTGGCAGGTCTAGGTGTCCAAAATATGGTGATATGAAAGGAAAGAACAGATGATAATGAGGATGTTGTTGCTAAAAGGAATGCATTTTGTATTGCCGCACTCTAGGACTGTGGGCTCTTAAAGTTCTTCTGGACACCAAGCATGGTGTCCCACAAGAGATTACTGGAACACATACTGAGAATGTGGAATCCAGAACAGTAGTATTTTGAGGTGGGGGCACACATACTTACAATGGAGGTAGAGGATATCTACTTCCTGACTGGCCTATCGAGACGGGGTGCCCCCATCTCACTGACAGGTTCCCGTGGTGGGGACATTACCACCAAGGAGCTCATAGATCAGCACTGTGGACCAAGTACATGTACATCAGGGAAGAAAATCCCCATCAAGGTAGTGACAAATAGGGCTCTACGGATTGTCTTATTCACCATGCAGAGGGTGGTAGGGATCCAAGATGTACATCAGGCTTCCAGGGCACATATGTTATACACCCTAAAGGCTATGGCACCTACGGTGTTCAACTGGGCAGAAGCATTGCTTCCAATCTTCAAGGATCGACTGACTAAATGTCGGCAGGGAGAGCTGAAGCAGTTTGGATTTGGTTCCATCTTAGCTTGCTTCTTCTTTGAGTGGGTCCCATAGATGAGGCCCCAGGTGAATTTCTAGAGTTTGAGAGCATGGGACCCCCGTATGCTAAGGTGGGTCTAGGTCATGGCTTGCACAGGAGTGGGTAGGGGCAGAGTGAAGTTCGGTGATTCATTCTTCAGATGGTTACGGGATCAGATGCCCATGGTCAAGGACTATGCCTATGTAGGCATAGATTTTACAAGTGATCCTAACCTACCACTCCCACCTAGAGGGCAGTGGGGTGACATTGGTAAGAAGTAAGAAAACCTAACAATGGAATTTTTTTTTATGTTTTTTATGTTTTATATTTTGTATGATAAGTGATGAGACATGTTTATCTTCATGTAGATGTTGGAGCAGTGAGACCTGGAGGAGCATCTCCATTAGACAGGTGAGCCGGAGCTTGCTTCATGCCACAGGGTGATGATATCACCGGGGAGCTAGAGGAGAACCTAGAGAGGTTGACTCTGTACATCCCAGATGATGATATAGATGACCTCCCGACTAGATATCAGAGATCTATGATGCGAGTACCAGGCCGATTCAGCAGGCTACTACGTAGGGTGGCTCGAGTGGTGATGTTCTATCACAAGCACCATTAGTGGATGAGACATGTATACTGAAAGCTAATAGCTTCAGGATATTTTGTATGATGATTTTGCCTGAAAGCCTATGTGCTTCAGATGAGGTCTCAGGACCTATTTTTGTAAAAAAAAATTGTATATATATATATATACAGACTTTTACACGGTGTTTATATGTCTCAAATGGATAAATGAATTTTCTATGATTTCTATGTGTCTTTAAATGTTTATTTACAATATGCCATGTTTGATTTAACATCATGAATGGGCAATATGCCAATATAGGATGTAATTATCCAATGAATCAACAACTACATTATGTTCCCTAGGGATATGCCTATAGGTAATGGTTCCAAATGATCTTTCTAACAAACATACCCTCCGAAAGAGGTGGAGGAGCACCGAGTTCCTAATGGTGTAGACATGGTTTAAATGACAAACCAAGAGCTGAGAGTCCATCAAAACTACTAGATCATGGACATCCTGGGAGGCATATTCAGTCAGAAGACCGATGACTGCTTCATATTCGGCAATGTTATTAGTAGCAAGACCTAAAGAAACTGCTCCTAAACTAACCAAATCTTCAGCTGGGGAATAGAGAACCCAAGCAGTTGAGGCTAGATTCAAGGTGTGGCAACAAGCACCATTAGTGAAGCCATATAAATCCATCTACATGACCAAAACATGGTATAAATAGATGCAGACACTAAAACTCAAAACCATCTTGAAAATACTAAAATCACACTGAAAGTCAATTAATATACATATATACAAGATACCATCCAAGAAAACCTAGGCATAGTACCTTTTCAGGTACAACCCATTGTGAGGTTGCCCCAAATGGATTCCATCATAATCAACTAACTCATAGGCTCTTTTCTCTAACACCTTGGAAATAACGAAAGGTCCATACCACATGGACTCGAACTTACCCTTCCCTAGCTTGTCATATCTCTGGTCATAAGTCAAAACTAGGTCACCCTCGTTGAAAACATGAGGCTGGATGGATTTATTGTACTACACCTTAACACGTTTCTTATGTGCCTCATTAGCCAAGGAAACATCTCTACGAGTCTCATCAAGGTTATTTAAGTACAAAAATCTCACTTCCTCTACGGAAGTGTTTGGGAGATGTTTGACGACAAGTTGTAAAGATGGAATCTGACATTGGATCGATACGATAGCTTCAAGTCCATAGACAAACTGGAATGGCGTGAAACCAGTAGCTATTTTCAGGGAAGTCTAATAAGCCCAAAGAGCAGAAAAAAGAATGAGATGCCAATTGCATTAATAATCTCCAACCATCTGACAAAGCATAGTTTTCAAAACCTTGTTAATGGCCTCTACCTGACCATTAGCTTGCGTATAATACGGTGTAGAGTTTTCATGGCAAAAACCTAGCTTAGCACTCAATTCCTCCATCATTTGATTATGGAAATGAGATCCGTGATCAGTGATGATGGACTGCGGAACTCCAAATCTAGCTATGATATGATTGAACAAGAAGAGAGTGGCAGTCTTACTATCTTCTACATATGTAGGCATGGCCTCATCCCATTTTGTGAAATAATCCATGGCTACGATGATGTGACCATGCCCCCTGGCTGAGGTAGGCTTACAATGCATGAAGTCAATCCCCCATTTGGAAAAAAGGCCAACAACAATGATGGGGTGAAGAGGAGCAGGATGGGTGTGCTTTTTGGGATAGAAATGTTGGCAAGGTGGGAATTTCTTAACAGCCTCATGACAGTCTTTGAAGACAGAAGGCTAGAAATAGCCAGTGTGAAGGATTTTCTAGGCTGTAGCCATCCTAGATAAATGACTGCCACATGATCTAGAGTGGCAATCATCCAGCATGTGTTCAGCCTCCTCATGAGTGAGGCATTTCCGGAGAATGGAATCAATCCCACCTCTATACAAGGTATCATTTAAGATAAGATAGTACTTCGCGTGGTGATGGATGCGGCGATGATCATCACGAGATAGATGTAGTTAAAAACACTAGGTCTGGAGATAAATCAACAAATATCCATACCAAGGATCAATAGTGCTAATTAGGAACAATAATTCATTTGGAAATGAATTGCTGGGCTCAGATTCCGTGGTAGCATAGGGAAGGTCACACATAAGCTCAGCAAAAACCAAGTATTTATTTGATGTAGCCTTAGCAAACTCGAGATCAAACTCCTGAAGGATGATGATCCAACATGAGTACTTTCCCCCGAGTACCTGATGAGTCAAAATGTAATACATCAGGTTTTGGTCTGCCAATACGGTGGTAGTACAAAACAAAATGTAGTGACAAAATTTTTGCACAACAATGACCATGGCCAAATCTAGCTTCTCCACATGTGAATAACGGGTTTCAGAATCAATAAGATTCTTACTGGCATAATAAATCACATGCTCCTGACCGTGGAGATTGTCCTTCACTAAAACCATGGCGATGGTATTAGCGGAGGCAACAATATACAAGAGAAAGTCCTTTGAATAATCTAGGGGGTGGATCACGGGTGAATGAGTCAGAGCGTGTTTAATATTATCAAAGTTGCATGCATTGGGCTTGGTCATCTCAGAAGAATGTAGTGTTCTTCTTAAGGAGACGCATATAACCGTGTGTTTTCTCAGTGAAATTGCACATAAAACGATGGAGAAATTTTGCCTTCCCCTGCACACTTTGGAGATTGAGGATTTTGGTTGGGGCTGGTAGATTAATGATAGTGGCAATCTTCAAAGGATTGATCCCGATGCCATCTTTGGATACCACAAATCCAAGTAGACATCCCATCTCAATGCAAAAAACACATTTATGCATATTGAGCCTTATATTATAATGACGGCATCTCAGGAATATGTCTCTAAGATGACCAGGATGGTCCTCCTGTTGCTGTGAATGAGCAGGGTTACCACCTAAGTTGTACTTAGTGGTTTTTTATCAAGTGAGCTTGGTGAACCAGACAGGTTTAACTTGTTCGGACTTCAAAAAGTCCTTTAGAAGTACTTCTGGGAAGTGGTTGTTGTATTCTATCACATGTTCATACCCCATGGGGGAATTGTAATAAATGTTCTAGCATGATAGTGTCTGTAAAAGACTCGGTCTCTTAGACTTCATTTGTCAATCCGATCAGTCTAGGGTGTTTTTTCCCTTGGTTATTATTGGTTGTTGAATAAACGACTGATAATTTATGAGTTTTTCACTCCATACCTCCAAAGTTGGGGTGGTTGGCTTGGCATTTAGGTCTATTGAGGTTATTAGAGTCTATGTGTGAATGTATAAACATGCTAGAGATCATTTTCGAGTCATATGAACATGTCTAAGTCCCCCTAGGTGTTTTTTAGTTTTTCAATTTTTTAGTTTTTTCTGTGTTTTTTATTAAAATTTAATTTTTCCAAAACTTAGGCTATTTTTTAATAGTTTAATTGGAAAAATTTCTTTTGTAATAAAAGTGGGCCAAGTAATCGGTTTCAGTCATGTAGGTGCTCATTTTCAAGCTAAGAGCACCTTGTAAACCCATGGACCCACTATTTCCTAAGTTTTGAGTGATCTTCCATCACTCAAGTCAGAAAGCCCCAAAAATCAGTTATTGATTATTTTAATTAATAAATTGATGAATAATGGAGCAAATCCAAAATCATAAATCAGTGGATTCTCAGCCGATTTGATTGAAATCAGTCAGATCTGAAGTAGATTGACTGGATCTGACAAATCCTTGACTGAAGGAGGGGATCAAATCAGATCCAGAGTTGATCTACAGCTATCTTCATGGGGAATTGCGCCCTCTCTCTCTAATCCACATGTGTGGACTCTCCTGGATGCTCTGTGGACTAAGGTGTTAGTGTATGGGTTGATGTGTCAGCTCAATCAAGCCCCCGGTTGACAAGTAGGCTCAATTCAGCTTTAGTTCTACATTGATGGACTCTCCATCAGTTGATTTCACTTGATTCCATGAGGAATTGCACCCCCCCTGGGCTGGATGGCCTGTAATTTGTATATATCCTGCTTGAGGCTCCCTCTCCCAAACTAGTTACAGCTGGACTGAAGGGATTGCCATTGTAACTCTATATTTGATCATCATTTTTTAATAAAGAATGTTTGGAGGCTATATTGTGTAGTGCATGTGTATGTGTGGATTCTCATTGTTATGCTACTGATGTGGTAGCTGCAATTTCTTGCCAAATTCTGTGCTGCTTCTGTGTTCTGGCTTCAAGGATTCAGTTGAATCTAGTAACGGTGTAAACTAGGAAATATATATTGCTTGATCTTGTTTATCCATATGATGTATGCTCAAAAATTTCAGTTATATGCTTAAATAAGGTTATTTTGGCATGATCTTTCATTTTTGTTGCTTTATACATCTATATCCAGATCTCACGAGGTGTGTGGAGGCTTGTGTTATTTAGTTGCAGGTTCCTGATTGGATGAAGGAGTGGATCTATATTGATGCCATTCCTATAAAATAATCTCAAGACTCTATCCCTTATCACTCCACAAAAGGGCCTCCTTTCAGCTTGCTCCATTCAAGCAATGATCCGAGCTTCTCTCCTCTTCTTCTCATTTCTACAAAAAATCAACATTTTTACCTGGTTACTATGTTCGTAGCTTTGATTTTGCTTAGATATATCATATTAAAATTATTTCCAACATATATCTATCTTATCAAATCCTATAGTCTATATCTTGCACTTAAAAAAGTTTCATAAGCATTCTAGATCCAGCTTTAGGGAAATCGTCTTTTTGCATAAAAATTTAAAGAAAACTTGTAGATCGCATGCATTAGATTTCCTTTTGCTGTTATAAAATTTAATATTCTGAAATATCAGTGCATATTTCATTGGATTCACAAATATCAATCCAATATCCCAAGGAAAGATTACTTTCCTTGGTTCCTTTTTCGCCTGTTTAGCTAGTTTTAACTTCATTTTTTTTGAGATAAAGTAGGTTGATGCAAAGGTGCTCTTAAAGTGATTTTGTGCATATGTTATTCTAACATGATCTATTTCTTTTAGCATGTCTGACATAAAATAAATGAATCTGCTGTCCGAAGTGGCCTTAGGAGCGTTCAAATCCCCCCAGGGGTCTCCCTTTTCACTAAAATCTTAAAATTTTTGTAAAGTTGTAAGATCTTGTTTCAGCCTATATAAGGAACAAGAAGTTTCTAATATTTCAGTTCACTGATATTGTAACCAATAATAAATAAAATTATTTTTGGAATAGGCTCTTTCGACCCCATTCCCCATCCCCCCTAGGGGGATTTGCGTCGGTGTCCTTTTCGTCGCTTTCTTCTTATTTCTTTGTTAAATTAGCATTGATATAATTTGAAGGGTAGTATACTTGATTTTATTATTAATTTCATATTCCACTTTTGTTTTTCAAAGTAATCATAATACTTACCCCACAATTTCCCGATTGACCCGAAAGGGGAAAGAGATTCATGGTAGGACTAATTAGAAAACTAGAATCGTGTATCTATTTTATTTTCAATCATTTATTTTCAGCTATCATAAAATTAACCCCTTCTCGATTCCCTGATTGAGATCCACTTGGATCGAAAGAGGTTCCTGGAGGGTTTTCTTTTAAATAAGAACACCCAATTTAAAACTTACTAAAATTTACAAGACTCCAGTGTGTATGCTCTACACTTGGCTGCGGTTCGTCCGATGAGTCAAGATATATCAAAATAACTTGGGTGACTAGTATAATTAGGATTCAATCTCCCCAACTAACAAACCATTAGGTGAAAATCCAACAGCTAGATCAAACCTTTTACGGTGGTAAAATACCCAAAGGAAGCGGGAAATTCTGAAAAGTGACCTCGGGGCGCTAATCTATGTCACACCCTAATGGGTGTGTTATGAACAACATCCCCAGAGACTCCATTTCATCCCACATATTCCTTGAGGGTAGCCATGAAGGTTTAGTTTTGGACATACTCTAAGTACTCTCGGGTATATATGGAATCCCCCTTTAGCTTAATCTTAATCAACTCACACTTCAAATTTAACTTAAAACATACCAAGAGGCAATTGCAAAACACTCATGCCAAGCACATGCAAGTACATTGTTTCTATTTTTTGATTCCATTCTAAGACACTGGTTATTTTCTTGTTTTATATATACATTGTGTCTCAGCATTGTGCTTTCATGTGTTTATTTTCATATCTTTCCTTCTTTGATTATCTACAGTTAAATTGCAAACTCCTAAGTAACTCAATCAGTTTAACATCACAACACGAAGTAATCATCCTTAGTAACTTAAGAGGGTTTACCCCCCTTGGCTTCGTTAGGAGTCAAGAACAAGGTGACAGCCTTGACTTGAGACTTGTCCCCAAGGACACACCGAGTGGCTTGAAGATTTCTGCCACGTGACCCAGGTGTGTGAAAGGTGGCAACACTTTTTGGCACTGCTGCCAGGGATAAATATTTTTCTTCCCGAGTATGACTTAGCTTAACTTTTTTCTAAACAACTAAAAAGATAAAAAACTTTTGATTGATCTAGTCTCTAAAAAAAAACATAAAAATTAAAACTCGATCCATCTGGCGACTCCACTGGATAACATCCCTTCAAGAATTTCTACCCGAAAAAACCGCCGACAATTATTCAATCCTCTCCCTGATCCCGAAAGGTTTATTAGGGAAAGATTGAATAGGCAGACTTCTCATAGAAACCTTGAATATTTAGGAGACCAATCCCTCTCAGATATGCATCACATATTTGTAGAGAGTCATACCTTCCAATCTCAAGAAATGATGAAATTTTACAAACCCCTTGACTTTTCTCAGATAGCGGGTGCTCCTCATGACATTCCAAATGATGCTATCAAGAAGCTCCCCATGTTTGAGGGAAATAATGCTACCACTGCCAAGACTCATCTCCAGAAGTTTGAAAGGCACCTGGTCAGTTATTGCAATAGTGTTGCCGCTGACCATGAAGGTGTCAAAATGAAGATCTTTGATTTATCCTTAGAGGATGATGCTATGGAGTGGTATGGCGACCTTGGTGATGATTCATATAAAACCCTTAATGAATTCCTAGAAGGTTTTAAGAAGAAATGGGGGGAAAAGAAAGAACCAAGACATTTTCTTGCTGCCCTTCATAATATAAAGAAGATGGAAAATGAAACCATTGATGAATTTAATACTAAGTTCAGACGTCTAGTTGCAGACCTCCCTAGAGAAATCAAGCCAAGGGATGCCTCCATCCTCATATCTTACATTGAAGCTTTCATTGGGGATTTGAGGTACTAGTTAAGGGACAAAGATCCGACTGATCTAAAAACTGCTTGGGATTTGGCCGAGAAAATAGAAAGGAATATGCAATCTTCAGGAAAATCCAACATTCTAGGTTACACTAGGGGAAACACTTTGTACAACAAAGAGAAGGGAAATGCCGTTGAATTAGAGGAAAATGCAACTTCTAAAGACCCCATGGAAAAGGTAACTAGCCTGTTTGAAAAAGTGATGACTAGTCAAAACCAATTCATGACAAACCAATTTGTACAATTGAATAATATTCAAAATAGAATAATCACACTGGAAAGAAATAATGGACCTAGAAACTTTCAGCCTAAACAAAATTAGGTGTATCAGAAGAAGGCTCCTCAACATGAACCTAGGATTCCAAACCAGTTAGACTCAACTAACCTGGTAGATGAAATCATTCCATGGTGTATACCTTGTGATCAATTCCACCCAGAATACACTTGCTATATAGCAAACCAAGTTATAGAACATGGAATGGCGGAGGTCAATAATTAGGAAACAACATTAGGTGAGTCTGATCATGTGTACATGGTAGGATGAACCTATCCTTTATCAAACCAGCATTGGTAGCAGGCCACAGATTATGGTTTCGAGAAGGATCTCCTTTCTAACTTTTATGGTGTAATGCCTTCTCCAGAAGCAATTAAGGAAATGAAGGAGGCCAGGTTCAAGGGATTTGTGTATCAAAGAAGAGAGAAACCATCACCGTCTAAGCAGTACAAGCCAAAGGTAACCACTCCTCCCCTCCCAGATCCTCCTATTGTCCCTGAGTCAAATATTGATATGGGAGAATGGATAAGTAGTGCTAAGATTCATGTTTATGCAACTAATGTCCTTAAAATTCCCGGTCAAAAAGAGAAGTTGTTGAAAGCCTTAGAGGATAGTCAAAGTAAAGCTCATAATATTATCAAAGAGGATCCTCTTCCTAATAACAATGCTATATTTGAAGCTGAACATATTGAACCTATAGATATGCCCATAGTCCTCAACAGTGTTGATCCAAGAAGAGAAGACCACCCACCTTTTTATGTCTCCCTCTTAGTTGATAAACTTCTCCTTCATAACTGTATGTTAGATTCAGGTGCTTCATCAAATGTCATGACAAGAAAAGTAATGGAGCAATTAAATCTAAGGGTCACCCGACCCTACCACAATGTTTGTGACATGGATGCAAGAGAAGTTGAAGTGGTAGGGATAATCTTAAATTTATAGGTTAAGTTGGCTAAGTATCCTGATATCGACATGTCAATGGATGTGGTGGTGATAGATGTTCCAGATAATTGGGGTATGTTGTTATCCAGAAAATGGGACGCAACTATTGGTGGGAACATTCAAATGGATTGGACATATGCTACTATACCTGCATCAGAGAACACTAGGGTGATTCTCCATAGAGAAAAGATGAGGAAACGACATGTAGAAAACCCTAAGAAGCCCAGAAATGAATTTGTTCATTTCACTGATAACTTTGGAAACTATGCTATTCTGTCAAATTTCATGGCCCCCATTAAGGAAAACATTAAAAATGAAATGATTGATGAAGTTTGGAAAATGTACTTTGATGGGGCTTACTCCAAAACCGGAAAGGGTGCGGGCATCGTAATCATCTCTCCTTCAAATAAAGTCTACAACTTTGCATTTAGGTTAGAGTTTGAAGCATCAAACAATGTAGCCAAGTATGAGGCATTGCTCCTAGGGTTAGAAACCACTAAAGATATGGGGATAAAGATGTTGAACATAAAAGGTGATTCAGATTTAGTTGTCCTCCAGATTAAGAATTAGTATCAATGCAAAAATGACAGACTAAGAAAGTATAGGAATGCCACATGGGACACTATGGAATGGTTTGATGCACTTAACATTCAAAATATCCATAGGGAAATGAATGGGTTAACAGTTAAATTAGCAGTAGCAGCATCCAACCTCCATCCATCGAATGAAATGATTAATGGGAATGGAAAGATGGAAATAAATTTCAGACCTTCAATTCCAGATAATATAGACCACTGGAAAGTGTTCAAATATGATGAGCAACTCTTGAGATTAATCCACAATCTACAAGAGTTTGAGGGTTGCAAGATCAGTTATCAGCAGGAAGGTAAAGAGTATCAGGAGTGCGAGGATAATGAAAGGAATCACATCCCGGGTAGCCTTATAGCTTTCGAGAATCTTTTTGATCGTCAGGATCATCATAAAAAACAAAAAGAAGAAATAAAAACTGGGAATTATATGGAAATAAACATAGGAACTGACAATGATCCCAAGTTAATAAAAATTGGAAAAGGTACTTCGAAAAAGGAAAGGAAGAACTTGATCAACCTAATCAAAGAGTATAGAGATGTGTTGGCCTTTAGTTATGATGAGATTAAAGCCTATAGGGAGGATGTGTTTCAACACACTATTTCCCTCATAGAAGAAGCTAAGGAGGTCAAACCTTTCCGACACAAACTCAGGCGAATAAATCCTAAGTTGGCCCCCATTGTGCAGAAGGAACTTCAGAAGATGCTAGCAGCAGGGATCATAGCACCTACAAGGCATTCATCTTGGTGCTCCAACTTAGTTGTTGTTAGAAAGAAGAATTGGTCAATCAGAATATGTATAGATTTTAGAAATCTGAATACATCATGCCTCAAAGATAATTACCCATTACCCGACATGGAAACTTTGCTTCAAAGAGTAACATGATCAAGAATGATGTCCATGTTGGATGGATTTTCCAGTTATAATCAGGTGTTGGTAAATAAAGAAGATCAATATAATACTACATTCACCACACCTTGGGGTACCTATAAATTTCTAAGAATGCCTTTTGGCTTATTGAATGCTGGTGCCACCTTCCAAAGAGCCATGGATTTTTCCTTCAAAGAAATTATAGGCAAAATAATTGAAATATATCAAGATGACTTAACTGTTTTTTCAAAAGAAAGATCTGACCACATAAGTCATCTTAGGCAGGTTTTTATAAGATGTTGGAAATATGGTATTTCCTTGAATCCCACCAAGTCAATCTTTGGAGTTGATGAAGGCAAGTTGTTGGGGCACATCATTTCTAAATATGGTGCCAAGGTTGATCCTGAGAGAGTTGAAGCTATTAAGAAAGCCCCCTTGCCTCACAATGTAAAAGCTCTCGAGTCCTTTAATGGTCAAATCAATTTCATAAGAATATTCCTCCCAAACTTAGCAGAATTAATGAAACCTCTACAAAAGCTATTAAAGAAAGATGCTAAGTTTGAGTGGACGAATGAAGGGAAAGTTGCATTCGAGTCCATCAAAAATTCCATATCCATGTCCCCGGTCTTGACTAGTCCAGATTATTCCAAAGAATTCCATATATTCTCCTTTGCCTCAGAAGACACCATTGCTGGTGTTTTACTTCAAAAGAATAAGGAGGGACAAGAGCAACCCATAGCCTTTATGAGTAGAGCCTTACAAAATTCAGAATTGAAGTATACCACAATGGAGAAACAGGCCTATGCTCTTGTCAAGTCCCTTAAACATTTCAGAACTTATATAGGTTACTCCAAAATCATTGGATATGTACCCCATGTAGCTGTTAAAGATATCATGTCCCAGTAGGATTGTCTAGGAATCATGGGTAAATGGGTTTCAAATATTCAAGAATATGATTTCGAGATAAAACCTACTAAATTAATTAAGGGATAGGGTCTTGCAAAGATGTTGACCCAAGGAAATGAAAAGGATTTAGGAATAATCTGCTAGAGCAGCAATTCAGAGCAATGTGTATCAAACGAGCTTCAGAGATTAGAACAGCACCCCTGGTACACTGACATCGTATTTTTCCTCCGCAACCTTACATGCCCCGATCACTTACTTGGCCATAAAAGAAGGGCATTAAGGTTAAAAACAACTAAGTATTGTTTGACAAAAGATGGTTTGGGTTGGAGAAACCCCGATGGTTTGATACTTAGATGTGTCGATGAACCTGAGTCCAAGAAAATCATGGTTGAGTTCCATTCAGGATTTTGTGGTGGACATTTTGCAGCAAAAACAACCACCCACAAAATCCTTAGAGCAGGCTACTATTGGCCAAACCTATTTTCAGATGTGCACAAGGCTATCAGAGTTTTCCCCCAGTGTCAGTTATTCACCGGAAAGAAACAAATGAGAGCCCTGTCTCTAAATCCAATAGTAGTCCAAGCCCCTTTCTAGCAGTGGGGGCTTGACTTCATCAGTAAGTTCAAGGATAAATTGAGTAATGGTTACTCTTGGATTCTTACCGCCACTGATTATTTTACCAAGTGGGTAGAGGTGATACCCACCAAGAAGGCAACCGATGCTATAGTCATGGACTTCTTAGAAGATAAGATTATCACGAGATTCGGTGTGCCAGATAGAGTAATCACGGATAATGGCCCATGCTTTTTTTCTTCTGAGATGTCATCTTTCTATTTCAAGTACGGCATTATCCTATCTCACTCATCTAATTACTATCCCCAAGGAAATGGTCTAGTAGAATCCAGTAACAAGAACTTAATGACCATAATAAAAAAAATTGTGGGCGACAATAAAAAGGCTTGGGATAGCAAAATCAAATTAGGATTATGGGCCGATATGATGACTAAGAAAATTTCAACCGGGAGGATCCCTTTCGAACTATTCTATGGCCTTGATGTCACCTTACCAGTCCATCTAAAGCTTCCAGTTTATCAGCTCCTCTAGACATTCAACTCAGATCAAGAGGCCATACAAAATAGAATAAACCAATTGATCGAGCTAGATGAGAGTAGAAGAGACTCTCTTGACCATAGTATCAAAAATTCAGACAAGGTCAAGAGAGCCTTTGATAAGTCTACCCGGCCAGGGTCCTTCCAAGTAGGTGACACGGTTCTACGTTGGGACAAATGATGAGAAAAACCTGGGAAACATGGAAAGCTCGACAGCCTGTGGTTGGGACTTTACATCATCGATGAAATAGCAGGAATGAACCCCTTATACCTAAATGACTTGGAAAGAGAAAGATTGAGCTTACCAGTGAATGGTTTCCTCCTCAAGTTGTTTTTCGCCGAGACAGTTTGATGCCTTTAGTGGCATCGGTGGTTTTAGGGCCAATTTCTAAACCTTGCCCTGGATGTATTTCTAAATTGTATATATCATATTGTTGTATCATAGATATTGTTGTATTATAGTTATTTTGTACCATGTTGAAAATTTCCCTTTGAATATTAGTTTTTGTAAAATATTCCTTTTTGCATATTATAGATTAATTATGTACATTAGTGTGTTTTTATAGCTAATTTTTTTCTTATATATACATGTTACTGACAAACTATAATTGCCTTGCAGGACCCATAGATTCCAGAGTTCTAACATCCTCTCCTTTGAACAGAAGATCAGTCAGAGAATGTGTCCCAGATGGAGCCAGAATGTTACCACCTAAGTTGTACTTAGTGGTTTTTTATCAAGTGAGCCTGTTGAACCAGACAGGGTTAACTTGTTCGGACTTCAAAAAGTCCTCTGGAGGTACTTCTGGGAAGTGCTTGTTGTACTGTATCACATGTTCATACCCCATGGGGGAATTGTAATCAATTTTCTAGCATGATAGTGTCTGTAAAAGACTCGGTCTCTTAGACTCCATTTGTCAATCCGATTAGCCTAGGGTGTTTTTTCCCTTGGTTATTATTGGTTGTTGAATAAACGACTGATAATTTCTGAGTTTTTCACTCCATACCTCCAAAGTTGGTGTGGTTGGCTTGGCATTTAGGCCTATTAAGGTTATTAGAGTCTACGTGTGAATGTATAAACATGCTAGACATCATTTTCAAGTCATATGAACTTGTCTAAGTCCCCCTAGGTGTTTTTCAATTTTTCAATTTTTTAGTTTTTTCAGTGTTTTTTATTAAAATTTAATTTTTCCAAAACTTAGGCTATGTTTTAATAGTTTAATTGGAAAATTTGATTTTGTAATAAAAGTGGTCCAAGTAATCGGTTTCAGTCATGTAGGTGCTCATTTTCAAGCTAAGAGCACCTTGTAAACCCATGGACCCACTATTTCCTAAGTTTTGAGTGATCTTCCATCACTCAGGTCAGAAATCCCCAAAAATAAATTATTGATTATTTTAATTAATAAATTGATGAATAATGGAGCAAATCCAAAATCCAAAATCAGTGGATTCTTAGCCGATTTGATTGAAATCAGTCAGATCTGAAACAGATTGACTGGAACTCACAAATCCTTGACTGAAGGAGGGGATCAAATCAGATCCAGAGTTGATCTACAGCTGTCTTCATGGGGAATTGCGCCCTCTCTCTCTCCTCCACACATGTCAAGTCTCCTGGATTCTCTGTGGACTGAGGTGTCAGTGTATGGGTTGATGTGTCGGCTCAATCAAGCCCCCGGTTGACAAGTAGGCTCAGTTCAGCTTCATTTCTACATTGATGAACTCTCCATCAGTTTATTTCACTTGATTCCATGAGGAATTGCACCCTCGCTAGGCTGGATGGCCTGTAATTTGTATATATCCTGCTTGAGGCTCCCTCTCCCAAGCTAGTTAGAGCTAGACTGAAGGGATTTCCATTGTAACTCTATATTTCATCATAATTTATGAATAAAGAAGCTTTGGAGGCTATACTGTGTAGTGCATGTGTATGTGTGGATTCTCAGTTTTATGCTGCTGATGTGGTAGTTGCAATTTCTTGCCAAATTCTGTGCTGCTTCTGTGTTCTGGCTTCAAGGATTCAGCTGAATCTAGTAAGGGTGTAAAATAGGAAATATATATTGCTTGATCTTGTTTATCGATATGATGTATGCTCAAAAATTTCAGTTATATGGTTAAATAAGGTTATTTTGGCATGATCTTTCATTTTTGTTGCTTTATACATCTATATCCAGATCTCACGAGGTGTGTGCAGGATTGTGTTATTTAGTTGCAGGTTCCCGATTGGATGAAAGTGTGGATCTATATTGATTCCATTCATATCCAATAAGCTCAATAATATGTCCCTCATCACTCCACAAAAGGGCCTCCTTTCAGCTTCCTCCATTCAAGCAACGATCCGACCTTCTCTCCTCTTCTTCTCATTTCTACAAAAAATCAACATTTTTACCTGGTTACTCTGTTAGTAGCTTTGATTTTGCTTAGATATATCATATTAAAAGTATTTCCAACATATATCTATCTTATCAAATCCTATAGTCTATATCTTGCACTTAAAAAAGTTTCATAAGCATTCTAGATCTAGCTTTAGGGAAATCGTCTTTTTGCATAAAAATTTAAAGAAAACTTGTAGATGACATGCATTAGATTTCCTTTCACTATTATAAAATTTAATATTCTGCAATATCAGTGCATATTTCATTGGCTGCACAAACATAAATCCAATATCCCAAGGAAAGCTTGCTTTCCTTGGTTCCTTTTTCGCCTGTTTAGCTAGTTTTAACTTCATTTTTTTTTAGATAAGGTAGGCTGATCCAAAGGTACTCTTAAAGTGATTTTGAGGATATGTTATTCTAAAATTATCTCTATATTTTATCAGTTCTGACAGAAAATAAAGGAATATTCTGTCCGAAGTGGCCTTAGGAGCATTCAAATCCCCCCAGGGGTCTCCCTTTTCACTAAAATCTTAAATTTTTTGTAAATTTTTAAGATCTTGGTTTCAGCATGTATGGGGACCAAGAAGTTTCTAATATTTCAGTTCACTGATATTGTAACCAATAATAAATAAAATTATTTTTGGAATAGGCTCTTTCAACCCCATTCCCCATCCCCCCTGGGGGGATTTGTGTCGATGTCCTTTTCATTGCTTTCTGCTTATTTCTTTGTTAAATTAGCATTGATATAATTTGCAGGGTATTATAATTGATTTTAGTATTAATTTCATATTCCACTTTTGTTTTTCAAAGTAATCATAATACTTACCCCACGATTTCCCGATTGACCCGAAAGGGGAAAGAGATTCATGGTAGGACTAATTAGAAAACTAGAATCATGTATCTATTTTATTTTCAATCATTTTTTTCAGCTATCATAAAATTAACCCCTCTTCTATTCCTCAATTGAGATCCACTTGGATCGAAAGAGGTTCCTGGAGGGTTTTCTTTTAAACAAGAACACCCAGTTTAAAACTTACTAAAATTTACAAGACTCCAGTGTGTATGCTCTGCACTTGGCTGCGGTTTGTCTGATCAGTCAAGTTGTATCAAAAACACTTGGGTGAATAGTATAATTAGGACTCACTCTCCCAAACTGACAAACCATCAGGTGAAAATCCAACACCTAGGTCAAACCTTTTACGGTGGCAAAATACCCAAAGGAAGCAGGAACTTCTGAAAAGTGACCTTGGGGTGCCGATCTTTGTCACACCCTAATGGGTGCGTTAGGAACAATAGCCCCAGAGACTCCATTTCAGCCCACATATTCCTTGTGGGTAGCTGTGAAGGTTTAGTTTTGGACATACTCCAAGTACTCTCGGGTATATCTGGAGTCCCCCTTTAGCTTAATCTTAATCAACTCACACTTCAAATTTAACTTAAAACATACCAAGAGGCAATCACAAAACACTCACACCAAGCACATGCAAGTACATTATTTCTATTTTCTGACTCCATTCTAAGGCACTGGTTATTTTCTTGTTTTATATATACATTGTGTCTCAGCCTTGTGCTTTCGTGTGTTTATTTTCATATCTTGC
This sequence comes from Pseudotsuga menziesii, assembly GCA_001517045.1. Lineage (NCBI taxonomy): Eukaryota > Viridiplantae > Streptophyta > Pinopsida > Pinales > Pinaceae > Pseudotsuga > Pseudotsuga menziesii. Next base: position 97,995 of record LPNX011062644.1, read on the forward strand.
CATCTTTGATTTACTACAGTTAAATTGCAAACTCCTAAGTAACTCAATCAGTTTAACATCAAAACACTAAGTAATCATCCTTAGTAACTTAACAGGGTCTACTCCCCTTGGCTTCGTTAGGAGTTGAGCCTAAACGGAGGAGTCAAGAACAAGGTGACATCCTTGACTCGAGACTTTCCCCCAAGGACACACCAAGTGGCTTGAAGATTTCTGCCATGTGACCCAGGTGTGTGAAAGGAGGCAACAGGAGGTCATCAAGGTAAGGTTCAACAATATTTTTAATGTCGTGAAACACATAGGACATCACACGCTGGAACATGGCTTTAGAATTTTTCAAGCCGAAAGGTAACTTCTTATATGAAAAGGTTCCCCATGGGAAAATGAATGTCATCTTATGCTGATCGGAGGGCAATATCTCAATTTGATTGTAGCCATAGAATCCATCCATGAATGAAAAGATGACACTTCCAGCGCAGTTGTTGATAACCTGATCGTGTTGCAGGGTAGGAAAGCTATCCTTGGGAAAAGCTTTATTTAAATCCCTAAAGTCGATGCAGACTCTAATGGTGCCCTGATTTTTATTGACAGGGAAAACGTTCGATACCCATTCCATTAGAGGTACAGGATAAATAAAACCAGCTTTCAGAAGTTTCTCAATCTCATCTTTAATAGCTACGGCCTTCCTAGGATGGGCTTGCCTAAGTTTTTTCCTGACAGGTTTAGCCGTGGGATAAGTTTTAATCTTGTGGACCACAATGGAAGGGTCAATCCCTGACATCTCTTCATAGGACCAGGCAAATATATCATGAAATTCCTTAAAAAGTGCCTTATATGCTTTAGATTCATCCGTGGAGCAGTTCTACCCAACATGAACGTGCTCAATAACATCAAGCTTGGATGATATGTTAATTGGGTTCATCTGAGTAATGTTGCAAAGGTTTCCTTCAAAATTTGTGTCTTGCAACAATATAGGACTTTGCAGAATGTTGACAATATCAGTAGGAAACAAGGATGCAAAATCATGGCTATCCAAACTGGTATTGGGGAGGAACATGGATCTATGATGGTGATCCTCCCAAATGGGCTCATCCGTATTCATGATCTCTATAATGGAATTGTCGGAAGGAAAAGTCTCAGAGAGATAATCTAGAATCAGAAGAGAAGCTTCTAACCAGTACGGTAAATGGTAAGGATCCGAAGCCACTAAATGAAGGTCATCAGTGTGATTATCAGAACAAGTTTGAATGGTGTCATACATAGCTTTGTGTGGGATCAACGAGGTGGACTCAACAACATTTTTGCCCTTGGGCTCAAAATCAAATGAGGCAACCATATGTACTGTCGTGGTATCCATGCTAGGAGTAGATGGAAAAATCCCTATAATGGATGAATCCTTGAACATACCTACCCCAATCAACTGGTAAGGAGGAGGGGACTGACCTAATAGGGGGATGTTATTATCCATGGAAGTAGTAACATTCAGTGTACATAAATCAAGCTGGTCAATGGTAACAATTCTCCCAAGATGCAGGAATTGGACCATTCAAAAAACTGTTGAAGCAACAGCAGTCATGGCATAGAACCAATTCCTTCCTAAAAGGAGGTTATAATCCAAAGGGGTATCCACCACTTCTACTTGGATGGAAACGGTTTTTCCCTCCAACTTGACCACAAGGGCTGATATGAGACCATGGGGTTGGAAACCCCATCCATCAAAGGCTTTAAGGGTCATCGGTGATGTAACAAGATTAGGAGAGCTAAGAGATTTCCGACAAGTTAGAGATAACACCAAGGTCGAAGCTCCTTCATCTAGTACCGTTCGAAAGACTTTATTTCCCACTACTTTTGTAATGATTTGAAAAGTGAGCTTATGCAGTAATCTAGGTTTATAGTTCTCAACATTGAAGTGAATCAAGTTAGTGTCATCCGGGTCTAAAGCTCCTAAAGCTGTCAACAAGTTCTTGCACTGTGTGGGGCAACTTTGGAGTACTTCTAGGGTAGACATCACACAAGGTGCCTGAGAGAGATCTTCAACTACATTATAGAATTGGGAGAAGATCATGTCAATAGTAGGATTCTCGATAGACAAGGGAACAATAGACGAGGATTCCAGAGAACTAGTAGAGGGAGCTTTCCCTGAAGAAGATTGATCTTCTTTCTTATTTGCAGGTTTATCATAATTCTAGCTTTGAGTTTGTATATGGATGGTATCTGAGGACATCATACGAATTTCCTATGATGAACTAGAGTTACTCTGGTTAGACATGTGGTCTACCAGTTTTTGTTGAGAGGGAAAGGGATTCGTAAGTACTGCAAGTGCAAGATTAGACTTCAGAAATTGGGAGATTTTGTCTCGATGGGGACACTCCTTTGAAAAATGGTCACCACCGCATAACAGACAAGGATATTTAGCCTTCCTTTTCCCTTTGTCGTTGTCATTATTGGTTGATTGTAGGGTCTCCTGTTGGTTTCTAGGTTTTTTATTTCTATTTTAACCTTTCTTTTTATTACCCGATGTTTTAGTACTTTGAATAGAATTGACCTCGGTAGAAACCTTGGGAGTCGAAGGAGCAGCGGTTTGGGTTTGCTTGGCAGGTTTCGCTGTGGATGGGGACTGGATTGAACCAACAATCCCATCAATAGGTACTTCTACCAGTGGGTTGTTAGGGTTAGTGTTGGGGCGAGGAGCTTGAGGAATCAAGTCATAAAGAGTCTCGGACTAGGAATAGACCAAGTCTAGGTACTAAGCCCAACTAATAGCCTGCTCTTCGGCAATGGCACCGCCCATGGCCACATCTCGGGAAATAGGAGGCAACAAGGACTTAGTGAACCAATCAGCTAACAATTGATCTAGAATAGGGGCCTTAATAAGCCTTCTCTTCCTTCTTCACTCATGAATATGATCAAAAATGTGGGTGGAGGTGTTCTATCGTAGAGAATTTAAAATTTTAGTGCCTGTTTCATAACGGATATGGAGTTGAAAGTTCATAAGAAATACGACTGCCAATGAGCCAAAATCCACAAATTAATGTTGTGGGAGTTCAATGTACCACTTCGCGGCCATACTGGTAAAATTTCACTTAAAGAGTCGTAACCAAATGGAATCATCCATTAGGGAGTTCGAGGACCATCAAAAATGAAAAGTCATAACATGTTTCCATGGATCTTCACCCTGCTTCCCATCGAATTTCAGAATATTCGATGGTAACTTTACTAGAATGGGAGGCCACGAGGGATTGTGTCGAATGGGATTATTAATCAACTTGGAGAAATTAGGCAAGTCCAAAGTTGCTAGGAAAGGTAACTGTCTATTTGGTTGCACATACTGGTAATATTGATATGGCATATAATTACCAGTAGGGCCATAGGTATACTGATAAACAGGTTGCTGTGAGGAAAAACCACCAGAGGATCCACCCACAGGGGGTTGATTTTCAGAAGTAGGACCTCTAGAACCACCAGGGCCTCTAGGAGGAGGACTGCCAGAGCCACTGGGACCACTAGGACCACCAGGAGGTGGACCACCAAACCCTTAAGAGCCTCCAAGAGGTGGTAAACCTCCAGATCCACTGAAACCACTAGGTGGAGGGCCACTAGACCCTCTAGAGCCATAAGGAGGAAAGCCACCAATTCCCCCAGGACCACTAGGACCCCTAGGACCATAAGGAGGAAATTTTCCAGATCCTCTAGGACCATGAGGTCCCCCAGGGGGAGGACCTCCCTAAGGTGGTCCTCCTACACCTCCCACAGTATGTATAGGTATCCCTCCCATGGATGACATGTAAGACCATTTGGGTTTCCCCCATGGCGTAAAAGTGTTAGTAGGGTATGGAATTCCAGTATAAGGCATTCTTGTAGGATTAGGTGGATGATTACCTATAGGTATTTGATAACCATAATCACTAGAATACTGAATGGTAATAGGTTGTGCCCCCAAGGGATAACCTGAACTAGATAGGGGATTTACCACATTAGTGTGGGTGAGAGGGACAAAAACTATAGATGTTTACATGTTAGAGGTCTACCCTTGACTAGGTACAACTCCGGTTTCAGATAATGTAGGTCATGCTAGGGGTTTCCCCCTGGCATTAGAAGGTACTGATGAAACAAGAATTGAAGGTTCAGCCCCGGATTCAAAAGACCTAGGAGGATTTAGAACAAACATAACATGAGAGGTGAGAGGGGTGGAAATTTGACTTGGGTTGTGGGTTTTTAATGGATTATCTATAATCGGTTCAATGGGTCTCATAGAATTGGCTAGTGAACGATATCCCACAGAAAGAGACATGGAATGTACTGGTGTAGATCCTAATAGGTTATCAATATGCTTTTCTACCTCCTGTGCATGGAGGATAGAAACACAGTATTTCCTGTGTTCTTCTTCATCATTAGGAGAACTTACACGGGTGCCAAATGAGGCAATGGCCTATCCGATAGGTGTCTCCCAAAAAGGAGCATTAGGACCAAAGTCTGGATCGACTGCATCATCAACATGACCTTCCAACAGAGAATGGAACGATGAATTTCATTGAGAAGGTTGTTGGACTAGGGGAGGTGAGTGTGAATATTATGGTACTCCACTTTCCACCACCACATTATCTCCCACTTGGGAGGTGGTAGCAGCTCCTTGGTCGATAGTTTCCATTGGATTTTCTCCTGAAACAGGAATAAAATTAGGTGGAAAGCCCCGTACTCTTCTGGACTATATTAACTGAGCCAGTTTGTACAATTCCTATCTAACCTAGGGTCTGAAAATCTAAAAAAAAAACACCAAAAGACTTCCCTACTCAAACTATAGGTCAAGCAGAATTAAAATGACAGGAGGAGTTCAAAATTCAGGTCTCTCACTAGGATTGTCAAGAAGGTGCCACTCATGATATACCTCGAGGGTACATGCATAGTCATCTCCCCGAATGATTTTTTCGATGTATGGCTCCAAACAAGACAACCATAGGGCTTTTCTTAGATAGATAAGGTACCATAGTGGGGTCTCCCGATATACTCAAGGTACATGGGAGCTCGAATCGGTAGTAGTTCTGTCTAATACATAACCATACACAAGGGGCCTTCCGATATACAATCGAGTACATGAAGTACCTTTCTATATACCTCAAGGGTATGTGAAAGGCCATTCAATATACCGACGGTACGTGGAAGAACCGCACGAGTCCTGGAATGTAATGCTAACAAATAACGATAGCCCCTACATTTTACGATGCCCGAACACGTCTCTAACCTATCACTCAAGTTACTATGTAAATTTTAACCTACAACTACCGTTAATTTTAACTTGTACGGTTAGGTGAATGCATGATGTTTTAACATAAAAGTAAAACCATGCAATATGCTTATGCAAATGTTCACTTTACCGTTTAGTATGCCTACTTATGGTAGGGAAGAGATTGTTTTTCTTTTTGTTTCAAAACCAAAAACCATTCCAATCAACAGTCATGAACATGAAATCAAAGAAAAGCAAACACTTTAACAAACCAAATTCTTCTTTTAGAAAGAAAATGAGAAGGGTGAGAATCTCTTTTCATAAAATAACAACACCAAGCACACCTATATGCCAATGCACTCTAACTTTTCAAATGTCTCAAAAACATAAGCAAATCTAACTTAAAACTACCATTTTTTTTATTTTGATCGAGATAGTCCTATATGCATGAGAGACAAAATATCATAAAGGTCTTGAAAGCTTATAAAGCCAATCAGAAAAGCCAAATCCAATGCTCAAATATGATGTCCTAATCTCAAGAAAAACGTTTCTTTTTTGAAGGAAAGAAAAAGAAGTTTACTATGCAAGCAAGAAATCTAGAAGCTAATATAGTGTTCTTCTTTCAGTAGATGCAATGAAAAGAGACTTCAATGAGCACCCTAACTTTCAGAAAACAAGAAATACTTCTTTAAGCACAACCAACAAGCAAGAACCAGATGAACAATAGAAAAGACTAAACAAACTTTTGAAATTCCACTCAAATCAATCTTAAACCATCAAAGCAGCAAGCCACACACATCAGATTCAATAACACAAGTCTGATAACATAACTAAAAGCAATCAAAATTCCAAATTTTTACAAAGAAAAAATGAGGAAAAAGAGTTTTGGACTAATGCCTACCTAGCACCACGTTTCATAGGTGTTGATGGAGTGTTTCCAAGACAACATCGCTCCTTGCAAACTAGATACAGGCGGTGGCACCGCTTACTCCTCACTATGTTCAGGCGGTGGCACCGCTCCTCGTACACAGCATGGGTGTGGTTCCCTGTAGATGGCCAAAATAAGAAAATAATGATGGATCAAGTCATAAAAGACTAGATCAAGGCAAATACTGTCGAATTGAATGTGGTAACAGAGCATAAAAGACCGAAATGACTCAGATCTGAACAGATCTGGAAATTTCAAACCCAAATAATACAAATCAGAAAGTAGATCTAACTGAAAAGAGTTGAAGAAAATGGATCCTGGATTCAGACAAGAGTTGCAGACTGAGGAATATTAGAACAACTGAATACTCTATTACTGAGCGGAGTTGCCAAATTTGTTAGCTGGAATATTTCACCTCCTACGGATAGCAAGGTATTCCGCTAGTCTGAATGGTTTAGATCCAGAACAAATAGAGGATATAGGTTGAAGACTCTCCCTAGATGCTGTAGATATCTGGAATACAAGGCTTTGACAGTTCACCTGTGTACCTGCAAAAAATCTCAACACGAAACGAATCAAAGAAACAAGAATATGATCTACTAATCTATGCTAGTGACTAAGGAATCTAGCAACATATATATGTGAAATCACAACAACAACATCATATGTGGGATAGAAATCAACTTGCATTAGAAATATGAAGAAGTTTACAATGAATCCTTAGTGTTGACATGCATCTCCATGAAACCAGCTCTTCATCCCTAAAAGCTACGACTCTAGCTCTCTATTCTCTCTCCAAATGATCTTGGGCCAAGAATCAATCCAACAGCATAAAAATACTTTCAATGTTCTCCCCTCAACCATGGCTATGAGCTCATATTTATAGGGCTTTAATGGATAGAGATGGTTGAGAAATTAGTGGGTGAGGTGGCCTCTAAGATCCTAGGATGAGGGATCTCAAGCTCAACCAACCCACAGTAGTAGGGATAAGGCAGTACATGAGGCTTATCATCTAGAAGCCTCGAGAAACTTCTCATTTTCCCTTTTTACCCAGGGTACCATGCTTCTCCTTCTATGACAGAGCATTTTTGGTAATAACCGCCTATGGACCAAGGGCAATGGGCAGGGGCACCACTTGTGGACAACTAATGAAAGGTGGTGCAAGCATGGGTACCATTCCTGGATAAAGGGGCATGCATAGTCCTAGGAATTAGTATGACATATTGATGAAGAACCATTTAGTTTCCACTCTAGAATCTGGGATTCAGGGCAAGTAGGTATGTCAAATGTCTTGTCACATGATAGTGATAGGATTTTGGTATAACATATACAGAGGTTGGAATCTTCCTCCCAACATTATTTCTAGCAAATATTACCCCTAGCATGGTTGCTAGAGAAGCTTACCCCTAGCATGGTTGCTAAGGGATCGACATGCCCCCAAAGCTTCATTTCATTTGACGATTCTTCTTCCATACCCAACCTAAAAACCTGGTTACTAATGTGAAAATGTTCACCAGGGGGTAGGAAGAACAAGAATCAGGCAGGCGAAAAGAAGGTTCAAGTTCTAACACTAAATGGAAGACTCGACTCAAGGGAAGGGGATCTGTTTCATTTTTACGCAAGCTTGAAACATAAAGTAACTATGCTTGGAACATGGTTTCTTTTTTATGCGAGCTTGAAACCAAAAGGTAAACTATGCTTAAGGAAACCTACTTCATTTTTTAACAATCTTGAAATAGAAAATGAACTATGCTCAAGAATGATTTCATTTTTATGCAAGATTGAAACAAAAAGGTAAACTATTCTTGATGAAATCCATTTCATTTTTTAACGAGCTTGACATAGAATGGGAACTTTTCTCAAGAATGATTTCATTTTTATGCAAGCTTGAAACTGAAAGGTAAACTATGCTTAAGGAAACCTACTTCATTTTTTAATGAGCTTGAAATAGAAAATGAACTATGCTCAAGAATGATTTCATTTTTATGCAAGCTTGAAACCAAAAGGTAAACTATGCTTGAGGAGATCCATTTCAATTTTTAACAAGTTTGACATAGAATGGGAACTTTGCTCATGAATGATTTCATTTTTATGTAAGATTGAAACCAAAATGTAAACTATGTTTGAGGAGATCCATTTCATTTTTTAATGAGCTTGACATAGAATGGGAACTTTTCTCAGAGGCATTTGTTTCATTTTTTAACGAGCTTGACACAGAATGGGAACTATGCTCACAACATGGTTTCATTTTTATGCAAGCTTGAAACCAAAAGGGTAAACTATGCTTGAGTGGTTTTATTTTTTAATGAGATTGAAACCAAAAGTAAACTATGCTCTCAACATGGTTTCATTTTTATGCAAGCTTGAAACCAAAAGGGTAAACTATGCTTAAGGAGTGGTTTTATTTTTTAATGAGCTTGAAACCAAAAGTAGACTATGCTCTAAAAACTGCTCCTATCCAACATGATATCCAGAGGTTGGTAGGTTGCCCCATTACATAAAAGCTAGCGTCTTAGCTCCATTATGATTTCCATATACTAGATCCATGCCCCCCATTTTACCTATGATGGGAAGAAGCTAACTAGAAGGGGAAAGAGCCACAAGAAGATGCGGCACAATCAAGGAATTCTGATTACTAGGAATAATGCAATGGTTAGGTGTAACAAAAGAAAGCTGATCGATGGTCACAATCTTCCCATCATGAGGAAAATGCATAACTCTAAAGAGTGTGGACACTATGGATTTCATGGCATACACATAATCATGTCCAAGGAGAAGATTGAAATCTAAAGGACCTTCGACCACCATAACATCAATATAGACAGTTTTCCCTCCTAATGTAATAGGAAAACAAGGAAGGGTCCCTAAAGGTGAGGTAGGCCTGCGATTAAAACCTAGTATCTAATCAGTGGATGGCATAAGATGAGGAGAACCTAAAGCTTTCCAAGCAGTTGAGGATAGAATACTAACAGAAGCCCCTCCATCAACAATAGTGTGAAGTATCTTCCTAGCAGTAACATTCACAACTATCTAGAAAGGAACACTTGAATGAAGACGAGACTCTGTTAGGTTACTCCAGTAAAAGGAAATAACCTCACTACTCAGAGAGGGTTCTGTCGAAACAGACAAAATTTCCTCTTGTTGAGAACAATCAGAACGAAGCATAAAAACTTCATCAGGTTTCTGTTGATTCTCTACTAAAAGAGAAGAACAAGACAAAGATTTGGTCAAAGAGACTACTTCAGTCTTAACGCTCTCTGATGAAAGAGCAGGATCGGGTGGAAATGACACCGACTGAACCAATTTAACTTCAGTCTCCAAAGGAAGAGTGGGATCAACCACAAATAAATCTAAATCATCCACTTGGTAAACCAGTGGGGGATCGAGGGATAACTTGCTATCACTTATTGAAATCACCTATTGATGATCAATAATATTTTCCAACCAACGTGAAGCTTCATCCATGCTTGGACAAATAAAAGTACAATGCATAGCCTTGCATATCAAACAAGGATACAAGACTTTACCCTTATGACCTTTTACCAATGGGTCACTGGTTGAGGGAGTATCGTCAACATGATGATCATAGGTTGATGACATAGATGGTTTGGATCTTTTAGACCACTCTTCTTGTACACGGGAGAGATCAGGACACTCCTTAAGAAGGTGGTTCCCCTTACAAATCTTACAAGGGAACTTGGGTTTTCTGGGTGTTTTCTTAGAATGAGCACCATCAAGAGCAGATGGTTCCTGCTTTTTCTCTTTCTTATCCTTCTTCTTTTTACCCTTCCCTTTCTTCTTCTTCTTATCCACCTGACTACTAACTATAGAGCTTTGGTCAAGTGAAGAAGAAGAAATGGATGAAGCCACAACCGACGAAGAAGGAGAGGGATTAGGTTGAGGTTGATCCTCTCCCAGAGGAGAGGTGACATTTGAGATATTAGGTGTAACAAGAATTACAGGATGAAAAATCCAAATCAGTAATCCTATAGTCAATCCAGGAAGATTTAGAGTGGCAATAAAGGGAGGACCAATACCTTCACTTGGAGGGAATACAAAAGGTACACCTTGGAAAGTGACCTCTTGAGTGGTAGCCCGAGATTAGGATTCCATCTCTAAACTCTCTAATAACCCCCTAACTACCACGCTCAAACTAAAAGCAACAAGCAAACATGTGAAAGGAGTGGATAAGAGTCAGGAACGTCACAGGACAGGCCAAAATGATAACTTAGATGGTTTGAGGATTCCTAAAAGGGTCTCTCGATATACACAAGGTACGTGGAAGCTCAAATTGGTAGTAGTGTTGTCTAATGCATAACCGTTCACAAGGGGCCTTCCTATATACAATCGAGTACATGAAGAACCTTTCTATATACCTTAAGGGTATGTGAAAGTTCGTTCGATATACTGACGGTACATGGAAGAACTAAGTGATTCCTAGGATGTAATGTAGACAAAATAACGACATCTCATATGCTTAACGACGCCCAAACACATCTCTAACTTATCACTCAAATTGCTAAAACTTTTAACCTAGTACTACCGTTAATTTTATCGTGTGCATTTAGGTGGAACCATGGAGTGAAAACTTGAATTTAAAGAAGATGCACACTGATCTATATGATAATGCAATTTTTCCTCTTCAATGAAATTCTACCTAAGAGAGAGAGAGTTACTTTTCTTCCCAAAAATGCACACCCAAATGCAAATGTAATTCTATCTTTTCAAACGAAAAGTGAAATATCAGTGCACCCCAAACAATCTTCAAAGAAAATACGAAAGAGATCTAGAGAACATCAAACATAAATAAACCAAAAATGTTTCCTATCTTTTCATGCTTGAAAAAGACGCATAAAAAATTGATGGAAAGATTATTTCGCTAACGTTTCCCAACAAAACTAACTCTAATGCATGCAATGCCGAAAACAGATATTTCTTCTTAATGAAAGTAAGATCTATAATTTCAAACAATCATGCACAAAACAACAAGAAAATCATTCAACAAACGCTTGCGAATAAATCAAAGGAGACATAAAACTGAAAATTCTCTTTGAAACAGATAAGGAAAAGAAGAACCAATCTTTCCTACCAAGCACTGAAAAAACAACATGCAAAAGGAAACAAGAATCACCCCAATCAAAGAAAGACTCAAACAACATGGATCACTCATGCATTCCAAGTCCAAAACAAACTGAAACCTACTCATGAAAATGAAATGTATATTTCCAATTCCAATGAATAATATCTACAAAAAAGAGTAAGAGGTTTCAAGAAAAGAAAAGAATATAAAATCTAATGCAAGAAACACAAACTCTCTTTGAATGCAGAAAGAATAGAACAATCAAAGTGACTGCAGAATATGCAATTCAAAAGTACACTTCATTTTCATCAAAAAGTAAGCCAAAAACACACAAAAATCAAAATACAAAGTATGGAACAGGGCCTACCTGGCACCACATAGATGAAGCTGCTGACAGGAAGTTTTGAGGCAGAACTGCTTCTTGCTCACTGGATTTAGGCAGTGGCACCGCTTATGGCTAACTACACTCAGGTGGTGGCATCGCTCCTCGCCAATAGGAAATGTGCGGTTCCCTGAATAGATCCAAAACATAGAGGAGAATGATAGATCAAGTCAGAAAAATACCAGATCATGGTAAAAAATGATAGATTGAAAGTGAGAAAGAGCATAAAAGGTTGAAGATAATTCAGATCTAAACAGATCTGGAAGTTTCAAACCAAAATCCACTGAGTCAGATAGTAGATCTGACCAAAGAGAGTTGGAGAAGGAGCCTGGATTCGGACAAGAGTTGAAGAACTAAGGAAGATCAGATTAACTGATACATACATTCAATCCCCAGTGGAGTCACCAGATTTGTTAGCAGGAATATTTCACCTTCTGTGGATAGAAGTTGTTCCTCTGGTTTGAATGGTTCAGATCCAGAACAAATGAACGACAAAGGATGAAGACCCTCCCTGGATATCATAGATACCTGGAATTCCTACTTCAATAGTAAACCTATGTACCTGCAATCATATTAAACATGCAAACACATCAAAGCTACCAGAACATAATCTATTAATCCATGTCAGTGACTAAGGAATCCAACAACATTTACGTGTGAAAATAAACAGCAACAGTAAAATGGGATGGAAATCAGCTTTGTATTAAGATTAAAATGGAGAAGTTTACAACCAATTAAGCCTTAGTGTTGACATGCATCTCCATGAAACCAAAAATTTCATCCTCGTAAGCTCCAACTTTGCTCTCTATGCTCTCCAATGGCTTGGGCCAAGTGGTCAATCCAACAGCATAACAATACTTCAATGGTTCTCCCTTCAACCATGGACATGAGCTTGTATTTATAAGGCTCAATGGATAGGAATGGTTAAGAGAATTGTGGATGAGGTGGCTTCTAAGATCCTAGGATGAGGGATTTCGAGCTCAACTAACCCATAATGATAGGGATAAGGGAGGATACAAGGCTCATGATTTAGAAGCCTTGAGAATCTTCTCTTTTCCCCATTTTACCCAGGGTACCGCTTTTCTCCTTCTATGACAGAGCGGTTCAGGTAAGAAACGCTTATGGACCAAGGGATATAAGCGGTGGCACCTCTTGTGGACAACAAGGAATAGGCGGTGCAAGCAAGGTACCGCTCATGGATAAAGGGGAAAGTGCAGTGTTGAGTATTTTCATGAAAGACAGACAAGCAACATGGGTTTCCACTCCAAGTGTTGGGATTAAGGGCAAGTATGTAAGTCAAAGGCCTTATCACATGGTGGTGATAGGATTTTGGTATAACAAGAAGCAGGGTAAAGAAGAAAATGTTGGGCACACTAAAGGCATTAAGTGGGACTCATGATAAAAGGTTAAGATTGATCAGATGGCAGATCAAAGGCATCAAAACATTTCACACGGTGAACATGCCCGACCAAATCCACTTTTTGATATTGCAAAATGGTTTAAAGGATGGAGGCATCCAATGGTTGAGAATGGGATCCAAGGAGATCCATGGTTGAAATTGATTTTGCATCCTAGAGTTGCGAGGATGCAGTAGCAATTGTGAATTGCAAAAAGTGGTATGGGCTGCTTTGATCGAGGGTCCCTATGAGAACGGAGGGAGATTAGCGGTCATAGTTCATTTCGTAATATAGATTAGGACAGAGGGAACCAAAACCTCTCTTCATGAAGAATGGTAGGGTCCGCTCAGATCAATGGTTGTGAAGAAGGTTAATCTTGATCGATGGTTGAGATGAACATGTGCTAAGTAGGGAAAGATATAGAATAAAGAACCTCACATACCTATGGTTCAAATCGCAAAGAGTAATAAATACGGTGCAAGATGCCTGGGAAGGGAATGAAGGTTATGTTGTGGGAAAAGATATAAAGGGGTTCATGTGAAGTTGCAAATATTTTTCTTTTCCAAAACCTCAAATCCTCCGAATATCCAACCACATATAGAGTGCTAGCATAGACTGTTATAGATATTTTCACCCCACTAGGTGAATCACACTTTGTATGGCCTTCCCCTGTCCCGCTGCAGACTCTTTAGACCCAATGGACCACATTTTATCCTTTGATGTATCATTGATCATCCCCAAAACTATATAAACTATGATATACGCGGCTTTTCCCCCGATAACCGCGTACATACGCGGGTTTGACCCCTATAGTCGCGTACATCGGTATGTGTGCATAATCCAAATCCTTTTGGAGCGTTCCTTGACTTGGATCCGACTCATATGACTCCTGGCCTTCCATATGCCTTGAAATCGCACGGATTCGACCTTTCATTATCCCTTGTGAAGCTATATAAGGAACCATTGGTACATTGAAGAGGGGGGGAAGATATAGAGAGATTGAAGCAAGGAAGCTATAGTCCATTGTTTCCAGAACTTTATGCTTGATTCTGCATCCCTTTGTCCCTTTGGAGCACTATTGTGTTCTTCCCAAGCTTGCCCATTGTTAGTAAGCTTGCTATCGAAGTGATGGAGGATTGAGGTGGTGGAGGCCCAAGTGGGGGATTCAGTTTCTCCGATTCGTAGACGTGCCGTCAGAGGTTGTCACTTGTAATCTCTGATTTATGTTAATAAGAAACATCTTTTCCTGTCCAATGATGTGCATTTGATTTAATATTGTATCCATTGGAATGTATCGAATGCTTTTACATTATTGATATTATATATGCTAGAATAATGCTAACACCATGTTATAGTATGCTTGTATTTTTTACTTGTTGTTAAGGCAGGATTATGTCAATTCAAGCTCCATGGATTATTTCTATTGCATATTGGGAAAGATGGTGTTCTGGAGTCTAGCTGTCTGTTGTGGTACCCCAAGCCATAGGAATTTCTCTCCGTAACAGAATAGGCGACTCTGCTGGGGATTTCCTAGTTGTCCTTTGGGGGTGATTTTCTTGGCATTCAATGTATTTGAATTGCTCTTTCTCTCTTGCTTCGGTGTCGGGACTGGGGGCATGTATACCTGGTAGAGTCTGATTGGAGTAAAGTCTGTCTCAGTCTGCCTGTTTGCCTTGTTTTATGCACCTTTTTCTTCCTGTACGCGGGTTTATTGCTTACAGTCGCGTGTACACGTGGTTTTCTCTAGGATTTCCACATATACACGCGGGTTTACTGTGAACAGTCGCGTATACCTTGGTTTTTACCTTGTTTTGGAAGATTGTGGGTTGCTGGGTGAATGCTGTTAGTTGCTGAGTCTCCTTTGGCACTGCCTGGGTCTGTTTTGGATATTATTGACTTGCCCTTTGTTTCTCCTTGTTTCT
>LPNX011062644.1:119488-213303 GCA_001517045.1 Pseudotsuga menziesii
TAATACCTGTGATAGGAACGAACGGGTCGAAACCTCAAAGAGAGTGTACAAAAACTGGATCCTACATGACAACCATATTAGTCCAAAACAACCCAAAATAGTCAATAAATAATCCAAACTATAGGATATAGGGAGGAATGATCATGACAATAGTAACCAAAGGAAATAATGCAGTGAACGATGAGACATAAAAATTAAACTAAGGTGTAGACCCAATGTTCATGCATCCACTACCACCCCCATGAGGGTGACCATTGGTGTAAATATCGAGTGAAAGAAAATAAAAAATCCTCCACAAATGGAGTAGAGGATGGAAGATGACCATTCCCAAATCCGTGAGCACGATAAGGGGATGTGATGCCCCCAAGTCTAACACTAGGGTCTGTACTAGGACCAAGATGAGTGATAAGATACCAGGCATGCTGAAAATAAAAGGACCCGAACTCAAGAGAGCATAAATATACTCAAGTCATCGTGATCCCAAAGGCCAACTAGCGCACAAAGAGCACACTCCTAAGAAAATCTACAGCCAAAATACAAGAAAACCAAGGGGAGGATATGTGAGCTCCCGAATGCAGCAGGTATGTCTCACCTAGGAGAGGCTTGAAACTTCCATACACTACAAGCAGAGGTACATAACCAATTATAGTGGCCCTCAACTTCAACACGTAAAGTGACTGTGCTATCTGACCCCAACCTGGCCGGGACACCTGCAGAATAACCTCTACAAGTACCCCCTTGATATCCTAGGTAAGGCCACTAAGGTCACCTCAATATACTCAATTCTTAGGCGAACAGTCGCAGGCGGGATTGACCATATGGGCAGGGTAGAAAATCCCAAAACTCTCGAAAGAGCCCCCAGATACAAATACAATCCTGGAAATATCTCCAGTGCTACTCAGTTATGACTAGGGGTCATCCCAATCAATAACCGCTCACACTGCCTCGTGCTTAACTCCCTTTTGAGAGGAGGATCCTGAGAACACTGGTTATACCAAGGATTTCACACACTCACCTGGACAGACACCTAGATGTTGTTGTTTAGTGATATTGGAGAATTGACTTAAAATGAACTATTCCAAGATCCTAAAACCTAAGCTTGTTGGTGCACCCTAGAAAAGAAAAGAGTGTAATTCATTTTAATTTAGCGTTGATTTTAGTTGGCTGTAATTACTCAAAGGGAAATGGCCATGCAACTAGTGATATGAAGACTCAGTAATGAAATAAAAGTGCACACCATAACAAATAGTGCTAAGTGTAATCTTTGTCAAATGAAAAATAGGGTATGCCACTACATGAGATGCATAAATATATATTCCTTTCCGAATTCCAATGCAATCCTTTGTATATGAAATCCTAAACACAACTCTCATCCAAGCAATCCAATGCAAGAACCTTCTCAAATCCATATCTAAGATGCAACTAAGAGTGTAACTAATTTGTATTTTTCAATATACAAGAATGAAAAATGCAATAAAAGTTATCTAAAACTCTCAGTCTTTGTAGCAAGTATAAAAGACAAGCCCAACAAGACACCAAGACAAAAAGAGTAATGCACTAATGGAAAAACAAAAAGGAAAAATGACTAAAACTACTTTCAAAGAAAATTTAATGAAAAATTGGTCTCTGGTCACAAAAGAAGCATCCAACAGACAACATCAGACCCAAGGAAGACCCAACCACACTCACAACCCACCCAGCAACTTCCCATAACATCAAACTCACCAAAAGGGAGGATGTATGTGACTTTTGGCCAAAAATCCATGTGGATGGGCATATGTACGCGTCTTTTGGCTAAAAACCTGTGTTTATAGGCATATGTACGCAACTTTTGGCCAAAAACCTGCGTATATAGGCATATGTACGCGACTTTTGGCCAAAAACCTGCGTATACAGAGAAGGTAGTGGTAAAAAGTAGGACAAGGGTCAAACAAATAAAGGGGAGTGTCAATGGATGAGCATACTATAAAATGCAACCCAGAAACAAGGAAAAACAAAGAGCAAGTCAATAATATCAAGCCCATTGTACCGATAAAAACCCCCAAAGGAAAAATGACTAGGAAATCTCCAGTGGAGTCACCAATTCTGTTACAGAGAGAAATTCCTATGTCTTGGGGTACCACAACAGACAACTTGACTCCAGAAATCAATCTTTCCCAATATGCAATAGAAATAAAATGTCTAACACTAAAGGATCAGACCTCGTACCTTATTCCAGATGGTTGAAGTAGATCCCCGTTGAGCTTTCCAATCTTCAGCTTGAATTGCTATAACACTTCCTCAACAACAAGTAAACAATACAAGCATACTATATATCATGGTGTTAGATCTATTCTATATATAATCAATAATGTAAAATAATTTGACATAATCCCATGGTTAAAATATTCATTCAAATACACATCATTGGATAGGAAAAGATATTTCTATTAATATAAATCAGAGATGACAAGATACAACCTCTGATGGCACGTCTGCGAACCGGAGAAACTGAATCCCCCACTTGGGCCTCCACCACTTCAATCCTCCATCTCTTGATAGCAATATCACTAGCAAAAGGAAAGCTTGGGAAGAACACAAAAGTGCTCCAAGGGACAAAGGGATTCAGACTCAAGCATAAGTTCCAGCAACAATGGACTATAGTTTCGTTGCTCTCAATTCTCTCTTATGCCTTCAATGTACCAAGGGGTTCCTTATATATCTTTCAAAGGGATAATGAAAGGTAGAATACGAGCGATCTCAAGGAATATGGAAGTCCAGGAGTCAAATGAGTCAGATCCCATGTCAAGGAAAACTCCAAAAGGATTTGGATTATGCACACATCCTGATATACGCGG
Source organism: Pseudotsuga menziesii (assembly GCA_001517045.1). Classification (NCBI taxonomy): domain Eukaryota; kingdom Viridiplantae; phylum Streptophyta; class Pinopsida; order Pinales; family Pinaceae; genus Pseudotsuga; species Pseudotsuga menziesii. The sequence continues at coordinate 122,326 of LPNX011062644.1, forward strand.
TTATATGGGTCAAACCCGCATATGTACGCAGTTATAGGTTTAAAAGCTGCATATATCATTTTTCATATGTTTGTGGGGATGATCAAGGATACATCAAAGGACAAAAAGTGGTCCATAGGGGATAAGGAGTCTGCAGCGGGACAGGGGAAGGCCATACAAAGTGTGAATCACCTAGAGTGGTGAAATCCACTATAACACTGGGGGTAGCTTCTCCCCAAAGAGAATTGGCTAAAGTAGTTGCAATAGCCAAGGAATTCTCATCACTGGTCATCTATTCAGTGAGTTCAATAAAAAGAGGGGGTCTAGAGCTGATGGACACTGAAGAAGTGGACATGGCCAACATGCCCAAGAAGCAGAAAATAGAACGGGGACAACAATTGGTGCAGGTTAAAAAGGGCCAGGCAAAGGGATGTGTGAACAAGAATAATTTAGTGAAAGGACAGTAATAGGAAGATACCAAGACAACCAAATTGCAAATACAAGAGTATGTATTTGATAGGCAAACTCCAAGCAAGCATGCATCCAAAGAGGAATGGCTAAAATCTTACCAAGAGAGGGATGATAAGAATTTTGAGGAGACAACAAAACTATATAGCGAGGCATCGCGGTTTCCTTACCCCAATGTGGCGCTGAAAAATGTAAGATATTGTGCCACTCACAGTCTTAGTTTAGCTTTGGCCATGGGGAACAAGGTGTCAGAGGTCAGTCTGAACCTCTCAAAGGTTCCCACTACTGACATAATACACCTCAACAAAGAGACTAGAGATATATTGAATACCATAATGCTCAAGGATACCATATAGATGTCCAAGCTAGAGGAAAGCAAAGAAAAAACTTTAAACCTTTTAAGGAAGGTGAGAGTGGAGAACAGAGCACCCAAAGCCCAAATCAATAGTTTAAAGAATGAAGCAATGCAAATAGAAGGACCGACACATGAAGGGAGTTTCGCTTAGAAATTGCTTGATGATAAAGAGAAGGAGATTTAGACACTAAAAAATAAGTTAAAAATCCCTGCCACCCATATCACTCAAGCAGAAGAATTGGATGACTTTGAAAGAGAAAAAGAGACATTGAACGCTAAGCTTACTGAGTGCAAAGCTAAGCTACTAAAGCTTGAAGAAAAGGAGAAGCAGTGGGTAGTAGATATCCAACTTTTGAAGAAAAGCGATGTAGAATTAAAAACCAGATTAGCGATGAAGGAAAAGAAGCTTCAAGGAAGAAGTGCAGAGAATATAATTCAATCCTTAGGTGTGGCTAGAGAGATAGATACCAGTTCCCTCTCTAGAGAAATGTCCCAGATAGGCCTAAAGGATACATAGCTCATTAAACTAAAACAATAGATTGAGGAACTAGAAAAAGAAAGGGTCAAATAGAAACAAGGAAGAGAAAAGACAAAAGAGAAGTGCCAAGGACTAATTCAAAAAAACACCAAGTTGAGCCAACAAGTGGTCGGTAAACTTTCCTTGCAAGCCGCTAGGAATTTGATTTGGGATCATATCATTATAGAAGCTGACAAGTTCTAGCCTTATCTAGATTTCATTGAATACTAGGAAAGAACTATGATAGAAGCTAAGAAAAAGGTTTTATAGTAGTAGGAGAAATACAGAAAAGGCCCTTAGCGACAGCAGAGAATGCCATTAATTTCCTAAGCTCTTTTTCAGACGATTCCGCCAACCGATATGATATCCAAAACAAGGTTGTTGTTGTCTTCGGAGCTATAAAGGTAGTTGCTAAGCATAATATGCTTGAGACTGTACATGACAGAATAGAAGTCATTGAGCACAAAGTCTAGGAGGTCATCAAGCTATTCAAACCACTGGTTAGCAAAGGACTCCCCTTTTTTTGGGAGGAAAAGGGTCCTTTAATGTCCCAGAAGGAGTATCGGGAGTGCCTGGTACACTGCCGATTGGACAACATGAAGTTTGGAGATATGCAACAATCGTTGTCAGGGAATGTTGTTTTTGATAAATTAACCAGGGATTTTGAATTGTTGTTTGAGTTTAAATCCGCATGCATCGAGGTCCTTGAGAATTCATACCTAGAAATGATGGAGCTCAAATCACAATCATACGACATGGCCGTTGCGCCCCTGCCTTGTCCTTATTTATGGAAAGTCATTTAGCAATATGGACCAAATTCAAAATGCATCCGTAGGAGTGGCAATGATAATACGCGATAATTTTTCTCTACGTTGCACACCCATTCCAACAGTCACCTCTCTCAGAACTTTGTACAGTTGTCACCGACCAGATGGAAGTATAGGAAACTCTTGCGCATATTTCCTCTTGCATTATACATTTCATTGTCTATCCATTTCATGCAAATCTCAACCAATGTGCCACCTAAGAGTTGGTTAGAGGATGTCCTTCTGTTGTAACAAATTTTGATCACCGGATGTCGGTTTGGGAAGTCCCAATGCTATAAATATACCTCCTAAAGAAGGAGAAAGGGTTGAAACCAATGTAATTTTTGTTGTGTATGTTTTCAAGAGAATTTTAATAAAAATTGCAGAGCCGAGGTCAGCGCTTTTTACAGGGATTCATGTGTCATTCGTATTTGCAGTCTGTTGCTTCCTTTCTTATGTGAATGTCTTTCCAGTTTATCTCTCCCATTTTGTTTTCTTTCATATCTGAAATGTAGTGTTTAACAATTTGGAATTCATACTTGCTATGCTCCGTCTGTTGTTTCAGGTATTCACTAGAATTTTCTTCTAAAGTTAGTACAAAATTCATTGTTCAATGATCTATGTTGATGGTCTATTCATGTTCTGCTTTTCCACTAGACAATTATAAATCGACTGTGACCAAGTGGCTACCTTGCCCCTGTGTCGAAATCATTTGCATAAGTTTTGTTTATTTCTGTTATATATCTTGACTCCATCGCCCAATGGTTTTGTGTTTTGTTTCAACCAATTTTACAAGCAATTTATAGTTTCACATGTATATATATGGCATTGTTAATATTTGGTGAGAGATCCCTCTTGGAAGAGTAGAAGGCCAGTTTGTTGATGTAATTGTAACTTCGGAATGTATTCACTTGTATTTCTTATGTATTGTAACCTGATGTTATTCTGGGATGTATTTGTAATGTACTTGAGTCATGTCATGACCTAAGGTTCCTATCGGGATTTTCTATAATGCAAACAAGTCATGTCAAGTCAAGGTGGGTAACCCTCCTATTATCTAAGGGTTAAAGTCCCTGCAGCTCTGTGGCACTAGGGTTATTAGAATCACCTAGTGAAGTCATCCCTACTTGGGTTTAGTCAAGTTGGGAATTAGTATAAATAGAGAGCTAGCCTCTCTATTTATCACACACTCACTCACACTCAGTTGTAGCACATAGTTGAGGAAGAGAAGGACACTGGGGCAAGGAAGAAAGAGTTTACTGCTGTATGGAGATCATCTTACTGTTTTGGGTTTCACTTTTGGTGCTGATTCTATCTCTGAGGAACTTGTGGGGTTTTCTCCATTTATGGTTTCCATGAGGAAAAACACTGTGTTCATTGTCTCTTGTTTTTTATTGATGTGCTTGTTGTTCTCTTAGTTAAAGATCTTAATGATATGCTAGCTTAATCTTAAAAATCTAACATGGTATCAGAGCTAACCTGAGAAGAAGACACTATGCAGCTGCGGGAACTAGGGATTCCTATTTTGTGGATCTCTCTCCATAGATTTTCAGCAAAAGTAGGGTGGAATAACTCTCCTCCCTAGGGTGCATCTTTTTGTTAAAATAGAATCCAATTCTAAGGTTTTTTAGTTTTGGACTCGACACTGCTATCGGAAATTAGGGCTTTTCACAGAAGTGGAATTTTTCAGTGAGCCCAATCTTGGATTGATATCCTCCACAGAATTGAAGTTAGGGATCAAATTCAAAGCATTTGGTTGGAAAAAACTCCGGAAAAGCAAAACCCTAATTTGCTCCTAAACCATCACTACAGGATTTTAGCTCCAAATCCAGATTCGACATCTTGACCTAGTAAGATCTAAATATTTTGTATTTCCATTTGAGGTTCTCAATTAAGATGTCTCATCATACTAAGCTTGATGAAAAGCTTGAGGGAGTTGATAACTTCTGAGCCTGGAAGTATAGGATCTCCCTGGTCCTGGAAGAAAATGAGTTGGACTCATATATCAGTGAGGAGGTTCCAGTTCTAAAGGGAGATGAGGCCAAGGCCTTACATAAGAAGAAGTTGGTTATGGAAAAGAGGATCATTGCTGATTCTATCAAGGATTACCTCATACCATGGTTGTCCTCCCTTAAGACACCTAAAGCTATGTTTGATGCCCTAACCAAACTGTTTGAAGGGAAGAACATCAATCAAAAGATGACTCTAAGGAAATAGTTGAATAATGTAAATATCTAGAATGAGGAGACCATCCAGTCATACTTCACAAGGGTATCCCAGATCAAAGAATAGCTGGAAGCAGTAGATGAAGAAGTGGAGAATGCAGAAATTATGATGACAACTTTAAATGGCCTCTCTAGGTCATGGTATTATTTCATCCAAGGAATCTGTGCTAGGAAGAAGTTAGTCAAGTTCAATAGACTGTGGGAAGAATGGTCACAAGAAGAAGCTCGAATAGCAGCTCGAGAAGAAAATATGGGAATGGAAGATCAAGCTCTCACAGTACAGTCCAAAAAAGGAAGAAGGGAAAAGCATCATCACCAAGGTAAGCATTCTCATCAGAAAGGTTCATCTAAACTCAAATGTTATACATGCGATTAAATAGGACACTATGCTAGAAACTATCCCATGAATAAGAATGGATCCAAGAAGAAAAGGAACTCCAAAACAAGACATCATGCTCACACTACTAAGGATGATGATCCTCTCAGAAAGAAAGTAAAAAAGAAAGTGAAGATGAATATGTTCTAATCTCCGCTCTCACTGGAACTGTCACTCATGAAAGCAAATATTGGCTTATTGACAATGGGGCTTCCAAATACATGACAGTTTTCAAGGAATCCTATGAGAAACTATCCGAACATAATTCACCCCATAAGGTGAAACTTGGGGATGACTACCAATATCCCATAAAAGGTAGTGGTGAATCCTCCTACAAGCTAGACTATGGAAAGTCTATGAAAATGAAGGATGTCTTGTTTTTACTAGGACTAAAGAAGAATATTCTATCCATATCTGCATTGGATGCAAAAGGCATGAGGGTTGCATTTGTAGATGGACAAGTCCTCATGTGGCCAAGAAGAAAGACTATTGCCGATGCAATAGTGATTGGAGAACAAGAAGGAGGATTATACAAATTAAAGGGCCATCCAAAACAAGCTTTGGTCCATGACACAGTAGAGCCAAATGAACTTTGTCACAGGAGGCTTGCACATGTGCATTATAGTGAACTACCACTTGAAAGAAAAGTTGTTGAAGGTCTTCCAGAAATTCAAGAAAAACATGAAGGGGACTGCAAAGGATGTACGAAAGGAAAGAATACAAAGAAGACATTTCCAAGTAGTGAAAGCAAGGAAAAAGGAAATCTTGGAAATCATCCACTTTGATGTATGCAGACCAATGTCATCAAGTTCACTAAGTGGGTATGTATACTATGTTTCTTTCATTAATGAATTTTCTAGGAAAACATGGATTTACTTCATGAAGAACAAAGATGAATTTTTCAGCAAGTTCAAGGAATTCAAAGCCTTGACCGAGAACCACATAGAAAATAATATCAAGACCTTTCGATCAAATAATGGTGGAGAATTCACATCAAATGAATTCAAAGACTTATGCAAAGAATCAAGGATTAAGAGGGAGTTATCCACTCCATATAATCCACAACAAAATGGGGTTGCAGAAAGGAAGAATAGAACTATTATGGAAGCTGCAAGAGCAATGCTTAATGATCAAGATATTCCAATGCATTTATGGGCAGAGGCTTGCAGAATATTGGTGTATGTACAGAACCGTACTCCACATAGAGTACTCAAGAACAAGACTCTTGAAGAATTCTTCTCCGTCAAGAAGCCAAAAGTCATCCATCTCAGAATATTCAGCTGTTCAGTGTACATGCACATTCCAAAAGAAAAGAGGACAAAGTTAGATCCTTCAGGAAAGAAGGATATATTTGTGGGATACTCTAAAAGCTCGAAGGATTACAGAATATACTTCCCAGGATTCAACAATATCAACATCAGCAAGGATGTAACATTTGATGAAGACATAGCTTACAACAAATCCAGAAAGAGACCTGTTGAAGAACCTGAAGATGCTGAAGCACCTAGAATTCATGATACAACCATGAATGAAGAAAATTAGGAAGAAGATCGAGAATTTCAAGAACTGCAAAGACCTGTAGATCAACCTCAAGAGAAGAATCCTCACAAGAGGAAACATGCTTGGGTATGAGAAATTATCCAAGGTGCGGAAATATATGGGGCTCCAGAAGATTATCACAGAGAAATAAAGAGAACCAGCTATTGCTTCAGATATGTAGCTTTACTATGTGACTTTATCAATGAAGAACCTTCCAATTATGAAGAAGTGGCAGAACAAAAATATTGGAAGGATGCTATGATCGAAGAGTATCAATCAATCATGAAGAATGATGTTTGGGGTTTTTTCCCAAGACCAGAAGGGAAGTCGTTTGTAACTTCCAAATGGATCTACAAGATCAAGCATGTTGCAGATGGTAGCATAGAGAAATTTAAGGCAAGATTCATGGCTTGTGGCTTCTCACAAAAGAAGGAATAGACTATGAAGAAACCTTTGCACCTGTAGCCAGATACACTTCCATCAGATTAGTACTTGCTCTGGCTATAGTGATGAAATGGAAGATACACCAAATGGATGTCAAGACTGCTTTCTTGAATGGTGTAGTAGAAGAGGAAGTGTATGTAGAGCAGCCACTCATTTTTGAGACACATGAGAGGGACTCTCATGTGTCTATATTGAAGAAAGCCCTGTATGGTTTGAAACAGGCACCCTGGACATGGTACGGAAGAATTGACAGCTTTCTATCCAGTTTGGGATTTACCAAGAGTAAAGAAGATTCCAACCTTTACTACAAGGTTGAAGATGGAAACCCAATGATACTCCTACTGTATGTAGATGATCTGTTTGTAACAGGTATGGATGGGTTGATTACTGATACAAAGGGAAAGCTTGCTGTTAAGTTTGAAATGAAGGACTTGGGTATGATGCATTATTTTCTAAGCATGGAGGTGTGGCAGAATGCAGATGGAATCTCCCTCGGATAAGGGAAGTATGCAGTAGAGATCCTGAAGAGGTTTGGGATGATGGACTGCAAGACCATGACCACACCTATGGCATCAAACCTGAATCTGTTGAGTGATGCTTCATTAGAAGTGGTTGATGCTACGATGTATCGTCAGATGATTGGGTCCTTGATGTACTTGATGAACATGAGACCAGATATTTGCTTTACTATAAACACCTTGAGCTAGTTCCTGATAGATCTGAGACATGTTCACTTGATTGCTGCAAAGCATATTTTGAGGTACCTAAGGGGTACAATCAATTATGGGCTCAAGTACGAGGTGAATCAAAAGATTAACCTGGAGGGATATGTTGATTCAAATTGAGCAGGCAGTGCCATCGATAGGAAGAGCACTTCAGGGTGTTGCTTCAGTATGGGATCATGTGTTAGCAAGAAGCAATCCTATGTGGCACTGAGTATAGCTGAAGAAGAGTATGTCATAGCTTGTTTATCTAGTTGTGAGGAAGTATGGCTGAGGAATCTAATGTCTGATTTATTTGATCTCCAGATGGATGCTACTTGTATACATTGTGACAACCAGAGTTGCGTAAAGTTGTCAGAGAATCCAATGTTCCATGACAAGTCGAAGCATATCAAGATCAAGTATCACTATATCAGGGATATGGTGCAGAGAGGAGTAGTGAAGCTCCAATATGTTGTGATGGAGGAATAGATAGATGATGTGTTGACGAAGCCATTGGCTAAGGTGAAGTTTGAGTACTTCAGGGAGAATCTTGGTGGTCTCCATATCGAGGTTTCCTCCAAAGGGAAATGATGAGACCCAAATCCATTCTGACATGGTGAGAGGATTGGTTCCTTCCATGGTTAGATGTAAGGGCAAAGCCATTCTATCATGGTGAGGATTGGTTCCTTCCATGTCAGATATGAGTGCTGAGCCATTCTAATGTGACTGTAGGATTGGTTCCTACATGATCAAAAGTAAGCACTAAATTCCATTCTTGGAATCGAGACACCTAATCAGTTATTGGGTAGCTTAGTCTGGGATTGGGGGCCATTCTGATATGACTGTAGTATTGGTTCCTACTTGATTAGATGTGAGTGCATTCCCTTTCAAACATGCATGTTTGATTGGTTCCTCGCATTTGTCGAATGTAAGTGCAGAGCCATTTCGAACATGCATGTTGGATTGGTTCCTTGCATGTGTCGGATGTAGCCCTTTCAAACATGCATGTTGGATTGGTTCCTCGCATGTGTCGAATGTAAGTGCAGAGTCTTTTTTAACATCTATGTTGGATTGGTTCCTTGCATGTGTCAAATATAAGTGCTGAGCCTTTTTGAACATGTATGTTGGATTGGTTCCTCACATGTTTCAAATGTGAGTGTTGGGCCTTTTTGACAGGGTTGTGGGATTGGTTCCCACATGGTCAAATGCGAGTGCTGGGCGTTCCTTTCTAATATGATTATATGATTGGTTCCTACATGATCAAATATAAGTGTTGGGTGGGCCATTCTGACTTAGGGTCAGATATAAGTGCTAAAGAAGACCTACATGGAGGATAGGCCTACAACCAACATGAAAAAGGGATGGCTCTGTAGAACTTCCTGTGACAAGAAGAATCATGAGATAGCACCTGTGAAGATATAGTGATGATGATCCAGTAGAGATGATCCAGATCGAGGGATGATCCATATCCAAATATGATTCTCCAAATATGATCTAGATCGAGGGATGATCTAGATCCAATGATGATGATCCATATCGAGTGATGATCCAGATCCAGTTGAAGATGACTTGAAGATGCAGGTGACTTGAAAATAGAGATGACCTGAAGGTGAAGATGACGAGGAATCGATGATGATCCATATGATACAGAGAAGAAGACTTCTGCTAATAAATTGTGTCGAGAGAATACCTTCCTAGTTAAGAGGGAGTGTTGATGTAATTGTAACTTCAGAGTGTATTCACTTATATTTCTTATGTATTGTAAATTGATGTTTATTCCGGGATGTATTTTTAATGTACTTGAGTCATGTCATGCCCCGAGGTTCCTATAGGGAGTTTCTATAATGTAAACAAGTCATGTCAAGTCAAGGTGGGTAACCCTCCTATTGTCTAAGGGTTAAAGTCCCCGCAGTTCTAGGGCACTAGGGTTATTAGACTCACCTAGTGAATTCGGCCTTAGTTGGGTTTAGTCAAGTCGAAAATTAGTATAAATAGAGAACTAGCCTCTCTATTTATCACACACTCACTCACACTTAGTTGTAGTGCATAGATGAGGAGGAGAAAGACACTGGGGCACGGAAGAAAGAGGTTACTACTGTCGAGAGATCATCTTACTATTTTGGGTTTCACTTTTGTTGCTGATTCTATCTTTGAGGAAGTTGTGGGGTTTTCTCCATTTATGGTTTCCCCAAGGAAAAACACTATGTTCATTGTCTCTTGTGTTTGATTGTTGTTCTCTCAGTTAAATATCCTAATGATATGCTAGCTTAATGTTAACAATCTAAAACAGTTCTCTCTTCGAAAGTGGTTCTGATGTTACTTGGGAGCGAGCCTTCCGCAACCTCTGGTTCAATTCCAGTGCTAACAAATGCTTTAGTAGGAAGAACATTGGAAGGAATTCTATTTTTTTTAAAACAGAACCTCTAATTGAATTCCTTCACCCTGTCTTTTCCTTTATCCTCAAAGAGGATGGATCCATAAACAAATATTCAGTAGTGTTTTCATTCCTAAACTTTTGGAGAAACAACTTTTCAAATTCATCCCAAGAGTTTATGGATCCAGTCTCTAAATCAAATTACCATGTGGAAGCCTATCCTTCAAACAAATATGGGAACAACTATTGTAATCACTCATATTGCAAGGTTACCAATAATACAAAAAGAATCATATAATTGTAACAGAGACAAGATACAAGAATTTTGGATAGAGTAACAACTTATACTACTCAATACACATGTGGGTTCACACAATAAAATCGAACTGAGTTCTTATCTCGCTTAAAAACCTATATATATATATATTTACAAAACAGTTATGGTAACTACCTGGTGTTTCAACCAATTGATATGAGCGATGAGGCCGACCCAATCTATAATTAGTCAGATAATGAGTCTAGTTAGCTAAGCCAACTAGCTCCTCCAACATCTCCCCCTGGAACAAAATATTTCTTCATCCCGAAGAAACAGTGGAGGTAACAAAATAACTATCTCAAGTAGTTCCTAAAATTATTTTCCTTATGGAATATGTTGTCTGATTGATGGTTGTTTCTGTACACAAATATCCACAATGGCTTCTGTTGTAACTGCTAGCTAGTGATGAAATTCTTCCTAATTGTGGAGTGCCTTATGGATATCGATGGTCAAGGTTTTGATGCTTCACAAGTTCGACATATTCTGTTGTATCGAAAATTCCACAATATTACTCATGTTGGGGCCCAAAAATTGTGTTTTCTCCTCTCCAGTGTCTAGTAATCTCTTCATGTGTGGGCGAATCTCGTCAAGGCTGTCCAAGCTAGGATTAGCTTGAGTTAACCATTGGTGTGCTTGTTTCTCAAGTTTGTCCAACTGTGTTTCTTCTTCTGCAAGTCTTTCTTCAATTGTCTTATTCATGTCTTTTGTTTCTCCTCGCTGGCTTTATAGTGTTTTAATGTGCTCATGTGTACTTCTTTGTTGCTGAAATACTTGGCCATAGTAGGTGATCTAGATTCTCAAGAATTCCTCTGTGACATTGGATTCTTCAAAAATTTCTTTCAGCACTTTGTGAACTTTTGAGAATGTTGTGAACTGATTTCTTAATAGTACAGAGGCATGTTCCTTCTGATCTTCCTTCTTTTCCTGTAGTTGTGTTTGTAGAATAGACACAACAATTTCAAATATTTGGTATGCTTGATCCAACAGTCTGTCGATGTCAGCTCCCTCTAGTACTAGAATGATTTTATGTGTCATATCTCTGCATTTTGTTACAAATTCGACTTGTTCTGCTTTAAATTTTTCAATCTGTCGTCTTTCTTTCCTTACTCTAGACTCTTTGTCGAGGGCTTCCAATAGCTGGTCCAATTCTTTGTCCTTGACTTTATGGGTATCCACCGTTGTGGTCGACCCTCAATGGGCCTGGTGGATTGTTGATGTTAATTGTTGTTGTGTTGACTATGTCTGTTGTTGCTCCTTCTCTTTTTTCTTTTTATCTTTCTTTTCTTTTCTTTTTTGTCGATATTGGTATCTATTTTGTGCATTATGTGCTCCTATCGGAAATGGTTTTGGCTGTTGTTGTTTTATTCGTTGTTTTGTCTATTTCTCTATTGTACTTCCTAGCAAGTGAAGGTTTATTATCTATGTTTCGGGGAGGGGTTCAATGGATGGTTGTATAATTGCTGGTGGTGTGGAATGCGGAACTGAAGTTGATGGTAGTGTAGGTGAGGGTGGGAACTTTGAAGTCAATGGAGGGGTTTGGATGTGTAGTAGTGCTTTCACCCTTGCTACAAGAAGGAACAGATTCCTTCCATCTATAGGACGGAAGGGAAGGGTTCCTATGAGAATGCAAATAAAAACAAAAAGGAAATGAAAGAAAGAATCCCCTCTGCACACAAGGTTATGGGTAAGCTCCAAGACCCTGCATATAACTGTTAGAAAAACCCAAAGACCTGGAAGTAAACAAGGAAATCCTGCAAGAACATGTTAAAAAATAGACCTGCAAACAAATTATGTTAGAAAAAAATAAGATAAACAACATAAAACAAAAATTATACCTTCTTGTTGAAATGGGCCACCATGCCCTAGCTTGGGGGAGCACCTCTCTTAGGAATGGGGAGCTATAGCTCAATGGGAGGATGGATGAGAGGGAGGGTAAATGGATTGAGAGGAAAATGGTCTCAAGGCACTCACTTGGGAAGCATAACAATATGGAAAGTAGGAATGTTTTGAGAGTGACCCCCACCCCTCTATTTATATCTTTTTTAGGGTTCTAAGCCCCTGGTCAGGGATTTAACCCCTTTTGCTCAATCTTTAGCTCTTTTGGGGGTTTTAGGCTCCTTTGAGGGTTTTTGGACCCTTTTTGGAGGCTTTAGCCCCTATGAGAGCTATTTTGGCTCTTTTTAGGGGATTTTAAGCCCTTTTGCATATTTTTGAGCCATTTTTAGGGTGTGGGGGTCAAATGGGGTCAAATGAGGGTCATGTATGGGTGTCCTTGGGTGGTGTAGGCCATGTAGAGCCGAGTGAGGGATTTTTTGGGTTAACAGATTGCCCCTTGATGTGTGAGGGCAAGAGCTCATTGTATGGCCAATGGACATCATAGGATTTTCTTGCAGAGAGGTGGTGCTTCCTAGGCTGGGGCATGGTGGCTTTTGGTTTTTGTAGTAATATGGTTCCAATCAATGGGTGAGATACAAATAATGTGTGACATATATATGGATGAGGTGGGAATCCCCATGCTCGTAATGATGTCAAAAGAATAATGTGATCTATGCTCTATAATACAAGATCCTATCATGTACAACTGATGATACATAGTGGTTTCCTAAATGACAGGCTAAATACAATACTGATTTGAAGAACTGGTACATTGGACCCATCGCATTCTCATGGAATTCTATATCTGCATGACTAATCTCCGGCTAGATCTGGAATGGTACATAGCTATATGGACTCATTGATGGAGAGTCAGAGTCTCTGTGGTACAAATATGTTGCATCAATCATAAATCTATATAGAAGCACTGCTGGGGTTTATGAACACTGTCTCCAACGCAACCCGGGAATCATAAGGGGAATAAACCTATTTAGGTCCCTCAAATAGACTCAACAATGTGCTAGAGTCAGGTGATATCTAGGGTATTCAACCAAATAATGCATAGACTGATACCCTGTATGAATCTCAATGGTGCGATGATGTAGTTGGAGTCGAGCATGTGAGAAACAACCATCCCGAGAGGCATTAAGGAATCCTCTCAAGTGGTCCAAGGAACTCATCAATGAGGTTAATGAAACCAAGATACAGGGACCTCTGGGTCTAGCCTCTAGAATATGTGTGTTGTCATCGACAGAGGGAGACCTACCCCTGGTCAAGGAAATGATGTTTCCTTGACTAGAAGCGTGAGGGAGATAACCAAAATATGTAAGACAATATGAGGACCGACCCATTGAATGGGGGGGGGGGGGGGGGGGGGGAGGGGAGGAGTTGAACAGGGGTAGAGGGAGTGTAGTGGACTCAAACTTCCTTTGTTCAGAGTATGACGGCAGGGCAGACTAGGCAGCAAATGAAACTGACTCATGGGAAAGGGATCATAGCTATAATATTAGGAATGTCACTGCAGATGGGAAATACTTGGGGGAGATATATAATTTTGGTATTGATGGGATCCAAGGAAGACACATTGCAAAGTACTCTAAAAAAAGGTGACCTAAAGTGGTAATGCTACCAAACTATTATCTATGGGGTGGTGCCTAGAGACACCGTTGTGGTATGAGCTCATGGATTTTTTGCGGGCCCAAGAAAGTAAATGCTCGATCATGCTTTCAATTTTAGAGAGTCTGAAAGCACAAAGAAGAATCCAGTGGGGGATATTTTTCATTGATAGTCTCCTATGCCTGAAAAAGGATAAAATTATACACAGGAGAGCTCACCCATCCTTTAGGGGATCAGCAGCTTCTTTACCGTTGGTAGTCCAGTCAGGCCGAGAAAGGTTAAAGCTATACTTACTAGATGGTCATTCATATACTTTTACGAGCATGAATGAAACCAAGTTTGCTCGGTGATCGTTTCTTGATGAGAAGGTTGGAAAAGATCTTAATGACAACCCATGGTGAGATTTTTCATAAAGTTCGGCCCCTCTGCCTGAGAAAGCATAAACGTATGCAAAGGGGAATGGTCTTGGCTTGAATATGCCAAGATGGTCCTTTTCATTTGATGGTCTACATAGTCTACAAAGGGAGATAAAGGAGATGATGTAGATGCCCCTTCCTATACTTTAACAAGCAAGAAAGGAAGTAGCTATGCTCATCAATCTTTTCATTCTTTTAGGAGTTAGAAAAGAGCTTAAAAGAAAATCTAGTATGGTCAACCGACCGAGGAGGCACAGATGGTGCCCCTATGTCAGGACAGTGGATAGTGGTCCAAAGGTTGTCCTTGTCGTATGAATGGAGCAGGTGGCTCTTAAACATACCAATACATGCACGGGATAGATCGTGGTAGACGCATGCGAGTCGGTGTGGTAGAGGCATGCAAACCAAGGTGGCTCTCAATTAGAGGTAAGGAGAGTTGTGTGTGAGTTGTGATGGATGAACTTGACTACATGTGATGTGAGTGCAAGTTTGGAGGAAGTTATATGCCAAATTCCTACAAAGGAAATGATCCATCCTTTGGATGATGGTTTGGAGATCCACATCAGGTGTAGTGGACGGATTATATAGCAATATGCTAAAAATCAAAATGATGTGTCTTACGGGCAGTGGCCTGAGAACCCGCATGAGTGGTGGTAGGATGCAAGTATGATGCAAGTAGAGGTCTGAAGACACTTGTATCACCATGATGTGGCTCATAAATCGAGGTGGATTCTAGGAAGCGGTCCCAAAAATTACTTATTAAACATGAGATGATGGTCTCATAAGGAGATAGAGGGCAGGATTCCGAAACTGGTGGCATGAACAACATCTCAAATGAAATCCGTATGGTGTTGTTGTGTGGAAAGGGATAAAATAGGTCAAATGGGGCCTATATAAGGGTCGGGACCACTTTGTGAAGTGTCATTGTCATTGTTCACTACAGAGTCGGAGAGGTGGGCCCTAGATTTTCTTTTGCTGATTTCTCTTATTCTGACTAGTGGTTTTGAGTTCTGCGACTTGCAGGTAAGAGCTCTTGCAAAATATATCCTTTTTGTTGGTTTACATTTTGAATTTGGTCACCTGGAAATCCTGTATGAGCTTGTTAGGGTTTCAAGGAGACAAGTCACACCTTTCGAGGGAAAAAGAGCAACCTGGTCTCTCGTTTTGGCCAAATAGGTGTGACTTAGCCCCTGGGTGACCTTTTTTGATGAGGGCAGTGGCTGACAGCTGTGTTTTGATTGTGTAGGATGGCTGAGATTAAGTGGCATGAGAGAGACTATAAGGACCTCTGGGAGGTAGCATTGTGGGATAGGAATGTGTGTGCTACACTGGCCCGTTGTGGTTTACTAAAGTTCATGTGGATACCCCTCATGAAGAGTTTGCATTTGTTGCTACAAATGTTGGTGAGATTTTGGGATATTGGGGAGGAGGCCTTCTTGTTCTAGGTCTAGCATATTGAGATTATGTTGGTGGATGTATACTTCTTTACTAGGATCCCTATGTTGGGAGTTGTTGGTGACTTGGCACCAGTTCTATCTCGGGGGAAGACATTAGAGGAGCTATATGATAGGCACTCTTACACTACTGCGCATGTGCGTGGCTCACACATCTTGACATGTGACATTGAGGACCTATTGACATGGGAAGTGGTGACACTACTACTATGTATCTTGGATTCTACGGGGAGCCACAAGATATCTGGAGGGAAGCTGCAGTTGGCAGAGTGTGCTATGAGGGGCACTTACTATGGGTGAGCCCAGATGTATCTTCAGGTTGTTCGGCATCAGCCGAACAATGCGAGGGCATCTAGGACAAGTTTTTGTTTTGGTTCCTTCTTATGTGCTTTATTTTTTGAGAAAGTACCTACTCTATGTCTACACCGGGCAGTGCAGGATAGTGGTCCGCGGGAGCCGCGGATGTGTAAGGTGGTGCCAGATGATGGTATGAGAGGGTGGAAGTAGAGTGGGCCACTTCTTCACTGAGGAGTTTCTTGAGCAATGGTGGTAGCTCCCAGTGATTATTGAGGAGTACCTTTATGTGGGTATGGATTATCATGGGGATCCCAAGAGGCCACAAGCTCCTGGTTAGGCCTGGGGACCAGCTAGTATGTATGTGTGATGTCTTTATGTTCATATTTATACATAGTGTAGTTAAGTTGATTGATGATTATATGTATAGAATTATGGTTTCCTTGTTTTTGTATGCAGATGTTGGTCCCCGCCTACCACCCAGGTATCAAAGGCGAGTGGCCACTATTGCAGAGGTGGCGGTTCCTACGGGGAACCCTCGTAGGAAACGACGTGAGGTGGATGATTTTCTGTCATATATGGAGTGTCTTGCTGGTGGGATCTCTAATGATGGTTGGAAGCATTTGAAAAATGATATGAGTGCTACCATTCACATTTTTCCTACAGAGTGGACCTCTGTGATGAGGAGGGTCATCGTGGCCTACAATTACCTTCGTTGGGTGGCGAGAGGCGATCTTCATGCAGAGGATGAGTCTTCTGAGGAAGATGATGATACTGAGCCAGATGATGAGTCTGGGTCAGATTAGTAGCCAGTGGGGCTGTCCCTAGTGGATTGGTGCACTTAGGATTTTTTTCATTGCTATGTATATTCAGCTAAGAAAGCATATGTTGCTTCTCATTTTGTACTGACCATATTGTGGACATGCAACTTATCTATCTATATATATTTTTGACGCACGTGGATGTGATTTTTATGGTTTTATATGTGAGACATTTTATGATGATATGAAATGCAATGCCTAGATGATGTGTTTTTACTCTTGTGTGTGTGTTTTATATATGATTATGCATGATGTTGTGGTTATATGTTTCCTATATGCAATTATGAATGTGCCAATTTAGAATGTCATTAGCCATTTGATCTGCTACACTATTGAGGTTTCTAGGAACATGTGTGAATGTAATGGATTCAAATCTTCTAACCATCTGTTTAGTGCGTAGGAATTTTCTAAAGAGGTAGGGATCACGTACCTGGTAGTAGTTGTTAAACTGGGAAACAAGCAGCTGGGAGTCTAAGAAGACATCAAGATTGCAAATGCCTAACTGGAGAGCGGTGGCCAAGAGGCCATTGACACCATCATACTCAGCTTGGTTGTTGGTCACACTACCCATGCATATCCCATCAATATGGATCAACTCATGCAATGGGGAGTAGATGACCCATGCAGCCGAGGCGAGGTTTGGAGACCATCTACTTGCTCCATCAGCAAATCCAATGTACCGATCCGAGGGAGGATCCATCTGGAGCAATGAGGGGAAACAATACATAAGAATCACTTTAAACAAATGTGTAAAACAAAAAAGGACAAGACTATATTACAAGCTGAACTACCATCACTTAAAGAGGTGACGTTAGAGGGAGAGTGGTTTGGACTTTCCGGGGATCAGCGGTCATTCCTTTATATGACATGATGAAACCTAGGAGATGGCCTGTTGGGGTAGAGAAAATACACTTGAAAGGGTTCAAGCAGATTTTTTACTTGTGACATCACCAGAAGGCTAGCCACAAGTCGTCTATGTGTTGTGCTTGCTTCTGTGACCACACAATGAGGTTGTCAAGATAGACCAACATGATGTGGATGAGCTTGCAGAAACAATGTGCCATGGCACACTGGAAGGGTGCTCCAGCATTCTTCATACCAAAGGAAATTAATCGATAGGAAAATGTGCCCCATGGGGTTATGAATGTAGTCTTGTAACGATCTTGTTTCCAGATCTGAATTTGGTTATATCCGAAAATCCATCCATGAAGGAAAAGACCTCATGTATGGTGCATGCATCGATAATATGATCGATGAAGGGTGTTCAAAATTTGTCTTTGGGACATGCCCCTTTTAAATTGCAGAAGTCTGTGCAAACGCAGAAGGTACCCTGTTCTTTAATCATTGTAATAGGATTAGAAACCCAAGTGGTGTATGCAATGGGGTAAATGAAGCCAACTGTGCGCAGATTCTCTATCTCGGCTTTGACCGTGACTACTTTGGAAGGATGGATGGGCCATTGCATTTGGCGTACGGGGGCCACATCGGGCCATGTGTCAATGTGGTGTTCCATGATGGATGGATCCAACCCCAGAATTTCAGTGTAAGTCTAGGCAAAGATGTTGCGGAATTCTTGGAAGAGAGATTTCTAGGCAACAACTTCCTCCAAGGAGCAAGATGCCCTGAGCATGATTTCTTCAACATTCTCAGGATTGGTTGAGATGTTGATTTTGATGGTTGGCTAGATGTTGGCCATGTTCCCTTATTTGAAGGCGTCCGGTGCCGAAATGGGATTTTTGAACCAGTTGACTTTCCCATGAATGTAATCTTTGGTTTCCATGGAAAACTAGTCAGACTATGATACAAGCTCCTAAGGGAGGAAGAACGAGCGATGGTGCATGTCATCCCATGGGTATTCCAGGGCGGTTAAGGCTTCAAGTATCTCCTCATCGTTGCAAAATAAATGAAGAGACAGGTCTAATGGACCATCGGTGATGGTGGAGAAAAGAGTGTCCATATAACTGGACATCATGTAAATGGACATGGTGTCCGAAGAAGGAGGTGTGGGGTGAACTTCTTCGATCAGAGTGATCTCAAATTCAATGGAATGTTGTAAAAGGTTGGCTAGAGCTATTTGGAACTTAGACAAGTCTTGGCAGTGGTGAGAATAGTGTCCATACAAACCACAGAGGGCACAAGCATGGTTTGTTATCAATGACTTGTTTCTCACTATTAGCCCTCTTGGAAGTTCAACCATGGGGAGATTTTTTGTTGTATCCATGGCATCCAAATGTGCATAGATTATGGGGATATCAGGGCAGTTTTGAATTGGATGGCCCTGTTCTTTGCAGACGGAACAAGGTGGGATTTGTCAAGGTTCAGCAGTAGCTTTCGTGTTTTTCCCCTAGCCCTTTTTGGGAGGGGCAGTGTAGGTGCGGGTGTGGTAGTTGGTTTTTGGAGGCTGGGTGGAGGATGAGATTCAACCATAATGGGTTGAATGGGGGTTAATACTACCTGGGGCATTGGTGGTTGAGCCAGTGGATCAAGATACTGCACAAGAATTCCCAATGTAAAGTTGGGTAAGTTTAAGGTGGCCATTACTAGATTGCTCATGACACCAGGTGGGGGAAAGAGGAAGGGAATTGTGTGGACTAGGGAGGAGCCCAAATAACTCCCTGATGGTTGTATGTGGGGATGAGGTTTTGGTTGCAGCTATGCATAATGTTGCAGCTGCGGATGATGTTGTGGCTACAGACAGTGTTGCGGTTGCGGTTGGGGCTGCGGCTATAGTTGTTGTTTGGGTGTAGCAGTGCTGGATGAGAGCATGCATAAATCCGCAGTCTCATTTGATGTTAGTGGTGGTGACACTAAGGGGAAAGAAGTTGTCATGGTGGTATCGAAAAACAACCTAGGTCCCACATTCAACAATGGGGAGGTTGGTATGTTTTCAACCGCAGGGATAACATTGGCGGGTGTGGTTAGCCCTTGCGGATCAATGGTGTTGATTGTAGGGATAACATTGGTGGGTGTCTTTAGCCCTTGTAGATCATGATAAGTCAGTTGGTCAATCATCACAATTTTCCCTTCATGGGGGAACATCATGAGATGAAAAATAGTTGATGCGACAAATATCATGGCGTACATATTACCTCTTTCGAGGAGAAGGTTATAGTCCAATTGAGCATTGACAACCTCTATGTCAATCAGTACTATCTTTCTAGCTAATGTGATGGGGACATGGGGGAGGATTCCTTGGGATTTAGTGGGATGGCTGTCATAAGCCCACAAAGTTGTAGAGGATGGTTGTAGAATTGGGGATCCAAGCGTCTGCTAGACTAGGGTAGACACACGTGGATGCCCCCTCATCCACTATGCATCAGTGTACAACCAAATTCCAAATAGACATCGAGATTTGGAAGGAAATGGTTGATGGCATTCGCGATTCTCCATTCTCTGTGTCGAATGTGATCAACTTGGATGCAAAGGGGTCCACGGCACCAAGGGTAGCTAGTATGGATTTCCACTGCATTGGGAAATTTTTGAGTACCTCAAGAGCGGACATGGCAGTAGGTGTTTGGGCCAAATCCTCCACAATGCTGTAGCTAACAGCATCTCTAGCTGTGGCGTTGTTGAAAACTCGGCGTATGTGGGGGTGCAGGAAAGGGGGTAACTAAAGAGGTGCATTGATTTTTTTAGACATAGATGTTGCTAATGTGTCAATGGGCTCGGTGTTGGTTCCATGCTGATTTCATTTGGTTTGTAAATTGACCTCTTCAGTTGTCATAGCTAGTAGGTGGTGGACACCTATTTCTACCATGGGAGGTTCCCTTGGAGCATTGGGATTGGGTTGGGGAGGGGGTGTAGTTGCCACCAATCCTTGGATTGGTAATGGGTTTTGGAGCACCATAGGAAGAGGTCCTGGTGGTGCTGAGTTTGGTTGGGCTTGGTCTGTTGTATTAGTGGCATGTTGAACCTCGCTTCTAATGGCCTGTTTAGCATGACCCATGAAGCGAAAATCGTATGTGTAGTGCCCATAGACCTCGCATAGTGTGCACGATTGGTTTGTATGCAACGAAGTGTTGCGTATTGGTGCATTTGGTCATTGAGGATTTTGGGCTGGCCAATTCACCACAGCATTATTGGGAGGATTTGTTTGTTGACTGCCTCCATGTAATTGATTGTTGCCTTGGTTTTGGGGTCAGTTATTCCTAGCTTACCCTTATTGGTTATTGGGGGCTGGCTGGTTGGGACCGTTTTGATGTGCAAACACCTGTCCCAATGGAGTAGCTAGATTAGGGGCAGGGGCTCGAATATCTTGCACCCATGGTGCATAGTAGACTTGGGTGGGTGTCGGTGCCACAAATGTGGGCATTTGTGCCGCGTGCTATTGTGTCATCCAAGCTAATGCCTGAGCCTACTGTGGTGGCGTAGGTTGTGCATAAGAAGTTGTGGCTCTGGACTGGGACATCATTCTTGAATAGTTTGGAGTTTGGTCTTGGTAGGTAACACTAGGGGTGTTGCTTGGTTGTGGTGTTATTACAGGTGGTGTTAGATGGTGTTGTGGTTGGTGGGAGACAGAACCTATGATGCCATATGCGGCATGGGATGCCCCCGGTGCATCCCAGTAGGAGGTGGATACACGGGGAGTGTCTGGAATGACAATGTAAAGGTATTTAGACTATGCATAGGTCAAATCAAACTGTTGGGCTTTCAAGATGGCCTCCTCTTCAAATTGGGGATGTTCAGATGCAACATCCTTTGCTATAGGTGGTAGCAAGGTTTAAGGAACCAATCCAATAAGATCCTATCATCAAGTTGGATCTTGCACAAACTACGGTGTCACCGCCACTCATGGATGTGGTCAGTTATATGGGTCGCAGTATTCTAGCAGCAAGATAACAAGATATCCACCCCTTTGTCGTATCTAAGGGGGATTTGGAATTATTGTAGGAACATGAATGCCAGGGAGTTGAAATTCGGGTACTTAGCTTATGCTAGCTCGATGTACCACTTGGTTGTAGCACCTGTGAGGGTGCGTTGGAATAGTCAGAGCCTAATCGAATCATCTGCAATGTTATTTGATGAGCACCATAGGTGAAACGTCATGATGTGGTTTTGGGGGCACCCCCTTGCCTTCCCTTCAAACTTAGGAATGTCTGAGGGAAGCTTGGTTGGCATGGGAGTCCAAAACATTTGATGGTGGATAGGGTCATTTGTTAACTGACCCAAGTCAGGCAAGTTGAGATGTGCCATGAAAGGAAGGTTTGACCCAAGGTTGATGTGAGATGGGGCAGCAATGGTGGTGGGGTTTGCAGGGACATGATGCACTTGCATAACTGGGGGTACTTGTGGCACCATTGTGGACGAGCCAGTTCCCCCAAGTGTGGTAGGAGGGACAGTGTAGGTGGAAGGGCCACTACCCCCATGTATGACAGGAGGGGCAGTGTGGGTGGAAGGCATATTACCCCCATGTGTTAAAGATGGGACAACTTGACTAGTCAGTGTGGGTGGTGGTAGCTAGCTTATGACAATTTGCATGATCGTGCTGGGGCCACCAGCAGAGGTGTTGGTGGTGGTGTGGGGTGTGGACATGGGTCCACTACAATCCCTAAGCTGAAAAATGGATCTGGTTTTGCACCAGCCATGGGGCTAGATGGTGTAGTATGCAGGTCTTGCTCATATTGGTATGATTCTGAGTTTGAATCAGAGGCTATATGGCCTTCTGATGGTGTAGAGGGTCATTGAAAATGGTCTCAACCGTGTTGTTGCAAGGACTCGAACTATGGTGGGTTGCCTCTCAGGCATGAGGAAGAACGTGGGGGATCAATCGTGTCTGATTTGTATGTCAAAATGGTGAAATATGGTAATGATTTTTGGACCCCGATTTTAATGGCTTCCTATTGGCTTCAGGTGGTCACTCGACCACCAAGACTTATAAAAGATAGTGCTTGGATTTTTCCTCATGGGAGTGCTAGTCAATTGGTGGGGGTTGTTGCTCGTTTCGCTTGGCAATTCCTCTCAACATCCAGCTACTTTGGGCTTCCCGTGGTACTCCTCACAATGAGTTTCTAGGCTGAGCCCAAGTACTTCCCATGGTTAAGGTAGTCAGGGACTTATGTCCTCAAAGACTGCAGATGTTTGAATTAGTGTAAATTATAAATTTTAATGGCTCACTCAGCGCCATGAACTGAGTTTGGTTGTTTTATATGGTATGGTTTGTGTGTATGTATTTTGTCTTTCTATTATGATTAGTGGATGCTTAAATGGTTTATGAATATTCCACAGAGTTTAGAACATTTTCAATGAAAGCAGTAAATGATAATCAGAAATTTACACATGTACCATTTGTGAATCTGAACTATGATAGCCTAATTAAGTGACTGCCTTATACCTGTATTTCTCTTCAACCAGGAAAGGGTGTTGGGATCTCAACACAATGGGACTAAGCCCATCCATATATCCACAGGTCACCCTCTAGATGCAAGGTCAGTCAACAGCGAGGATGTTGAGCATCGTGAGGCCCCTTGGGCCTACTACCCCCTCTACCTTCCAAGTCACCCGTTTTTAGTGGTTTTGAAAAATGCCAAGTAAAGTGCCTATTACTATATGAGCTTCACCCTTCATCTTATCCCAGAATACCCCAAAGGGTGATGACTGGGTAGAGGATGAAGGGCTATGCAAGATGTTGATTTTAATTACAGTAATTTTTAATGAAGCTTTAATCATATTTACTAATCCATTAACCATTTCATTTACCATTGATTTACACATGATGTCATAAAATGAACAAATACTGAAAATAAATAGAGACAGATTTGATGGACAGAGGTAGCTGAGATGCACTGACAATCCTTAATTTTTAAAAAATCAGAATGTAAGGGAAATATCACTATTTTTGGGGGAAATGTGGCTAGGGGGTTGCCAAATTTTCCCAAAAATAGGCAAGGGGGTTGCTCAAAAACTGCAGACAAAATTGAGTTGGATTCTAGGAGGGGGTCACACTTTTCAGGGAAAAATAAGCGACCTAGTCCAACCTGTCAAGCCTGAATGAGCGACCTGGTCTCATCTTTCAGCCCGATAAGAGAGAACTGCTACGGAAAGTGAATTTTTTTTATATCCTGAGCCAGATCTAGCTGACAGACTATGGCCAAATGGGCTCAAATTAGCCTTGAGGAGGCTCGGTAGTAACTAGAAGTGTAGAAAAATAGAGATCTAAGCTAGATTTGATAGAAATTTAAACCAGGGAAAATGAAAATAAACTACAAAAATAAAACCCAGGGATCCTGTGGGATCGAACTGGTATGGTCGCCAAATCTATAGTAAGGCTTTAGCCCTTGCTACAGGAAGGAATGACTTCCTTCTGTCTATAGGATGGAAGGGTAGGGTTCCTACAAGAATGCAAATAAAAATAGAAAGGAAATTAAACAAAGAAATCCCTCTACACACAAGGTTATGGGTTAAGCTCCAAGACCCTATATACAACTGTTAGAAAAACCCAAAGACCTGCAAGTAAATAAGGGAAAAATGCAAGAACATGTTAAACAATAGACCTGTAAACAAACTATGTTAGAAAACAATAAGGTAAACAACATAAAACAGAAATTATACCTTCTTGTTGAAATGGGCCACCATGCCCTAGCTTGGGGGAGCACCTTTCTTAGGAATGGGAAGCTATGGCTCAATGGGAGGATGGATGAGAGGGAGGGTGAATGTCTTGAGAGGAAAATGGTTTCAAGGCACTCACTCGAGAAGCATAACAATATGGAAAGAAGGAATGTTTTGAGAGTGACCCCCACCCCTCTATTTATAGTTTTTTTAGGGTTCTAAGCCCCTGATAAGGGCTTTAGCCCCTTTTTTGGGATTTTATCCCCTTTTGCTCAATCTTTAGCTCTTTTGGGGGTTTTAGGCTCCTTTGAGAGGTTTTATCCCCTTTTTAGAGGCATTAGCCCCTATGAGAGCTATTTTGGCTATTTTTAGGGGATTTTAAGCCCTTTTGCATATTTTTGAGCCTTTTTGGGGGTGTGGGGGTCGAATGGGGTCAAATGAGGGTTGTGTATGGGTGTCCTTGGGTGGTGTAGGAAATGCAGAGCTGAGTGAGGGCTTTTTTTGGGTTAAGAGGATGGAATATGTCGGCATAGGATAATCAACTACTGGTGGCGAGTCGACAGGTTCATTAGATTCCACAGAATTGAGGTGGTCATCCATTTCTTTATCTATTGCTAGTACTTCATCCTGGTCATTCGTAACAAGTTCCTTGATATGGTTTTTTCATCGGCTTCATTAATCGAAAGTAAGGGATTTCCACTAGATGGTATGAATGATGAGATGTGTGATGTGACATCTTGAGATGTTTTTCCAGGATTTCTTTGAAATGTGGATTTAATAACTCCAAAAAAATTTGGTTTTGGTGCAGACTTTTGTGGTTGATCAAGTTGTTGGGTGATTTCAAGAATTTTTTATGAAGGGCATCACTTGACAACTAGTTTTGTGGTATTTATTTGTTGAGAACCGGGTAAAAGATTAGGAAGTTTGTCATTAAATTCTTGTAGGTTAGCATCTTTATCTATTTTTTCTTTGAGTTTTTTAGACAATGCATGTCTGTAAGGGTTTGTTGTAGCAATATAGGTTGGTTTTGGTACTTCTTCTTGGGATATATGGTTCAGAGATGGAGGTGTTGGAGTGGTAGTTAAATCAACAGACTCAACTTGAAGAGGGTTGGTGACTCTTACCTTCTTTTAGGCTTGTCTTCTTTTCTTATTATTCCATGAATATTTTGAACTTCCTTTCAATGGATACCTTATTCTTAGAAGCATCCTCCAATATCTTAGTAGATATGGCATGTAACTCATCCTCATCATCAGATTCATCTGGGAGAGTGAGTCTGTGTTTTCCTTTTCCTTTAACCAGACTGCTTCTCTTCTTTCAAGCTTTAGATATTTCCAAGGCTAATTGTACGATGTTCTATTTTTTCATGGCATACTCTGGTTTGTCAGACTCAGTTTCCTCATCTGATTTCTCCTCCTCCTCATCATGTTTTTGTGTCGATACCAGGGCTTGTTGTGTCTACGGTAATGTTACTATTTGAAGAGTGTTTTCCTCCTAGGATGGTGTTTCTTCTAGAGTAAAGGTTTTTTATACCCAAATCCTATCATCAACATGTGATGAGATCCTTAACACCTATGTTTTCCCTAAATCCCAAAATTGGAGTGGAAACAGGCTCTAGATATCAATTCTAGATGGAAAACCCTAGCACTATCTTTTCCCTTTAGCTGAGGAGAGGTACCTTGTTTAGCACCGCTTGAGTCCTGTTATAGAGAAGTGGTGCCATCGTGTATGTGCTTTGTTCTTGAAGTGTTTCTTACCTACACCACTCTGTCATAAAGGTATATAAGCGGCACCCTTGGTAAAATTGGAAAAAAGAGGATTCTCGAGGTTTCTAGAACATGAGCCTCGTGTCCTTCCTTATTCCTATCAATCTGGGTTGGTTGGAGTTGAGATCCCTCTTGGTAGGATCTTATGGCCACCTCACCCAAAATTCTCTCAACTATCCCTATCCATTGATCCCTATAAATACAATCTCATGTCCCATAGTTGAGGGAGAGAACTTAATGGTAATGTTATGCTGTTGAATTGACTATCTAGTTGTTATAGCGGATTTCACCAC
The DNA here is from genome assembly GCA_001517045.1 of Pseudotsuga menziesii. Classification (NCBI taxonomy): domain Eukaryota; kingdom Viridiplantae; phylum Streptophyta; class Pinopsida; order Pinales; family Pinaceae; genus Pseudotsuga; species Pseudotsuga menziesii. The sequence continues at coordinate 148,507 of LPNX011062644.1, forward strand.
ACTAGGTGAATCACACATTGTATGGCCTTCCCCTGTCCTACTGCAGACTCATTAGCCCCTATGGACCACTTTTTGTCTTTTGATGTATCCTTGAACATCCCTAAAAACATTAGAAAAGTGATATACATGGCTTTTTCCCCGATAACCGTGTACATATGCGGATATTCCCTCTATAGTCGTGTACATCGGGATGTGTAGATAATCCAAAATCCTTTGGAGCGTTCCTTGACTTGGATCCGACTCATATGACTCCTGGCCTTCCATATTCCTTGAGATCACATGGATTCGACCTTTCAGTAGACCTTTGAAAAGCTATATAAGGAACCCTTGAGACATTGAAAGCATAAGAGAGAATTGAGAGTAACGAAACTATAGTCCATTGTTGCCAGAACTTATGCTTGAGTCTGCATCCCTTTGTCCCTTGGAGCACTGTTGTGTTCTTCCCAAGCTTGCCTTTTGTTAGTAAGCTTGCTATCAGATTGATGGAGGATTGAGGTGGTGGAGGCCCAAGTGGGGAATTCAGTTTCTTTGGTTCACAGACGTGCCATCAGAGGTTGTCACTTGTAATCTCTGATTCATATTAATAGAAATATCTTTTCCTGTCCAATAATGTCTATTTGAATGAATATTGTATCCATTGGAATATGTCAAATTCTTTTACATTATTGATTATATATGATAGAATAGATCTAACACCATGAAATATAGTATGCTTGTATTGTTTACTTGTTGTTGAGGACGTGCTATAACAATTCAAGCTGAACATTGGAAAGCTCAACGGGGATCTACTTCAACCGTCCAGAATAAGGTATGAGGTTCAATCCTTTAGTGTTAGATGTTTTTATTTCTATTTCATATTGGGAAAGATTGATTTCTAGAGTCTAGCTATCTGTTGTGGTACCCCAAGCCATAGGAATTTATCTCCGTAATAGAATTGGTGACTCACTAGGTGAATCACACATTGTATGGTCTTCCCCTATCCCGCTGCAGACTCATTAGTCCCTATTGTTATAGCGGATTTCACCACACTAGGTGAATCACACATTGTATGGCCTTCCCTTCTCCCACTGCAGACTCATTAGCCCCTTTGGACCACTTTATATCTTTTGATGTTACCTTGATCATCCCTAAAAACATTACAATATTGATATACGCGGCTTTTTCCCCGATAACCGCGTACATACGCGGGTATTCCCTCTATAGTCGCGTACATCGGGATGTGTGCATAGTCCAAAACATTTTGGAGTTTTCCTTGACTTGGATCCGACTCATATGACTCCTGGCCTTCCATATGCCTTGAGATCGCACGGATTCGACCTTTCAATATCCCTTTGAAAAGATATATAAGGAACCCCTTGGTACATTGAAAGCATAAGAGAAACTTGAGAGCATCGAAATTATAGTCCATTGTTGCCAGAACTTTATGCTTGAGTCTGCATCCCTTTGTCCCTTGGAGCACTGTTGTGTTCTTCCCAAGATTTCCCTTGGTTAGTAAGCTTGCTATCGAAGTGATGGAGGATTGAGGTGGTGGAGGCCCAAGTGGGGGATTCAGTTTCTCCGGTTCGCAGACGTGCCGTCAGAGGTTGTCATTTGTAATCTCTGATTCATATTAATAGAAATATCTTTTCCTGTCCAGTAATGTGTATTTGAATGAATATTGTTTCCATTGGAATATGTCAAATGCTTTTACATTATTGATTATATATGCTAGAATAGATCTAACACCATGAAATATAGTATGCTTGTATTGTTTACTTGTTGTTGAGGACGTGCTATAACAATTCAAGCTGAATATTGGAAAGCTCAACGGGGATCTACTTCAACCGTCCCGAATAAGGTATGAGGTTCGATCCTTTAGTGTTAGATTGTTTATTTCTACTGCATATTGGGAAAGATTGATTTCTGGAGTCTAGCTGTCTGTTGTGGTACCCCAAGCCATAGGAATTTCTCTCCGTAACAGAATTGGCGACTCTGCTGGGGATGTCCCTTGTTTTTATTTTTGGGTTTACGGGCACAATGGGCTTGATATTATTGATTTGCTCTCTGTTTCTCTCTGTTTCTATGTCGCATGTTATAGCCTATTTGTCCATTGACACTCCCCTTTATTGGTTTACCCTTGTCCTACTTTTTACCACTGCCTTCTCTGTATACGCGGGTTGGTGGACTACAGTCGCGTACATACGCGGATTTGTGGCCATAAGTCATGTACATACGCAGCTGTTCTTTATACAGTCACGTACATCCTCCCTTTTGGTGAGTCTGATGTTGTGGGAAGTTGTTGGGTGGGTTGTGAGTGTGGTTGGGTCTTCCTTGGGTCTGAAGTTGTCGGTTGGATGCTTATTTTGTGACCAGAAACTGTTCGTGCTTATCACAGGTATCACATCTATACTGGCATATAGGTTAGGTTCACCACCGTTTGCATTTTGCATGACCTTATGACCATGTCACTATATCCTTAGGTACGAACCCACTCTATTATGTCACGGAACCTTCTTGCTGCTGTAGAAGTGCCATGATATGAGTGGTAGAGCCTCACCTTACATGGGTACCCTAGTTAGCACCTTATTTGTATTTGGTGGCCATGCTGATGTTTTCTCCCTTTAGGGTGTGGGAGTCTGTTGTATAGTATTGCCATGACATTTAGCAAGAGCATCATACTCCTCTTGATCTTATGCTAGCCATGTTCCCCCCGGGCTCCCCTTGTATCAAGTTGTGGATGCATTTTCATGAGCTTTGCCTGTATTATTGAGCTTTATGCTGGCTCCCCTGACATTGCGTTTCAGCCTTATAGCCCGAGCTTGTCTCATGTCTAGCCATGCAGAGCCATTTCATATATCCTTCGCAGCTTGACTTGCCCTTTTACCGGGAGGGGATCTTCCCCCGAGTGTCGATATCCTACACATGTTTCCTTGCATTGAGCATAGGTATGTTCCACTGCTTGGAACTAGTTTGTTTTCCCTGATGACACTCGTATCCTCCTAGTTTGTAACTATAAAGCTAGTTTATTCTTTTTTCAAGCTTTTTAAATAACTGAAAAAGACCAAAAAAAAATTTAAAAACCAAAAAGCCGGACAAGAAAAGATATTATCTTTGGCAACTGTTGAGTCGTGTCGCCTTCGAACAGAGCACTGTATATCACATGCGTTGGTTGGGTTATAGTTTGACTTTAGGAAGCTGTACTCGTTTATCTGAGTTTATCTCCACCGACTGGTTATGCTTCCAGTCCCTATGGAGCCTCTATTGGTGCCTCCTGCGTCATAGAGATGTCCCAGTTTTTATATCGAGTCTATGCTGCCTTTATTCAGTCACCATACGCCGTTATGCTCTTGTTCGAAGGAAGTTGAAACCTGAGTCGGCCATTCCTCAGTTATCTTGACTTTACATGTCGGCCATTCCCGGTACAGTTACTGGTTCATGCACCTTATGATCGAGTCCTTCCACATCATACAGCTTTGCTGAGTACCTCGTGTTGGATGATGGGGGATGCCTTAATGCCCTCCTTCCAGCGGATTTCATCCCATCGACTTCAGATCATTTATTCTGGGATTGGAGTCTAGAGTCGTTTTTGAGTGCCTTGAGAATTGTAGTCATCAGTGGCAGGTTCTCTTGCCATCGACAGTTTTGGGAATACATCAATGTCCCCTAATCGATGGATCCTCTCAAGTGTTCGACCTCAACACATTTATTCACACTTGTTAGTTTTCACTCTAGTACCTTGATTCCCATTTTCATTATCGGTGGGTGATCTCGCGTCTGTTAACGGTATACATCAATGACCGGTAATCAGATGATGGACTACTATGTTCGACCTCGACACCTCTATTCGCATAGTAGGACATGTACTCATAGCGGTTTGTGTAGAAGACCTTCCAGATTTGTGGCATATCTTATATGCTACCTCCTTGATCATGCCAGTGTTCATGAGATTTCAGCTCTCGTGACTTGTTCCAGTGTATGTCAGACATTTCCAGCCACTATGGAGATCTTGATCTATTTGTATATCTTCATCCTTGTGGAGATCATGGTCCTTTGTATATCTTCATCATGGAGATTCTGATCTATGTATATTGTACGTGGCGATGACCACATATGTTCTATCATGTATCATGCCTATTCATGGCCATTGTACTCTTATGTATCCGGGACTGCTAGATGTATTTGCAGATTATATGCAGAGTTGTATTATGGTATTATGCTGATTGGGTGGCTGGTATTCCATTTGGGTACCTTCATCACTTCCTTCCTGGGATGGACTTATAATGTATTTCGGCCATCGTATATCCCCTCTGATCTCATACATTAGGGGGAATCTGTTATAGCGGATTTCACCACACTAGGTGAATCACACATTGTATGGCCTTCCCTTGTCCCGCTGCAGACTCATTAGCCCCTTTGGACCACTTTATATCTTTTGATGTTACCTTGATCATCCCTAAAAACATTAGAATATTGATATACGTGGCTTTTCCCCCGATAACCGTGTACATACGCAGGTATTCCCTCTATAGTCGCGTACATCGGGATGTGTGCATAGTCCAAAACATTTTGGAGTTTTCCTTGACTTGGATCCGAATCATATGACTCCTGGCCTTCCATATGCCTTGAGATCGCACGGATTCGACCTTTCAATATCCCTTTGAAAAGATATATAAGGAACCCCTTGGTACATTGAAAGCATAAGAGAAACTTGAGAGCATCGAAATTATAGTCCATTGTTGCCAAAACTTTATGCTTGAGTCTGCATCCCTTTGTCCCTTGGAGCACTGTTGTGTTCTTCCCAAGCTTGCCCTTGGTTAGTAAGCTTGCTATCGAAGTGATGGAGGATTGAGGTGGTGGAGGCCCAAGTGGGGGATTCAGTTTCTCCGGTTCGCAGACGTGCCATCAGAGGTTGTCATTTGTAATCTCTGATTCATATTAATAGAAATATCTTTTCCTGTCCAGTAATGTGTATTTGAATGAATATTGTTTCCATTGGAATATGTCAAATGCTTTTACATTATTGATTATATATGCTAGAATAGATCTAACACCATGAAATATAGTATGCTTGTATTGTTTACTTGTTGTTGAGGACGTGCTATAACAATTCAAGCTGAAGATTGGAAAGCTCAACGGGGATCTACTTCAACAGTCCGGAATAAGGTATGAGGTTCGATCCTTTAGTGTTAGATTGTTTATTTCTACTACATATTGGGAAAGATTGATTTCTGGAGTCTAGCTGTCTGTTGTGGTACCCCAAGCCATAGGAATTTATCTCCGTAACACCTATGGACCACTTTTTGTCTTTTGATGTATCCTTGACCATCTCTAAAAACATTAGAAAAGTGATATACGTGGCTTTTTCCTCTATAACCGCATACATACGTGGATATTCCCTCTATAGTCGCGTACATCGAGATGTGTACATAATCCAAAATCCTTTGGAGCATTCCTTGAATTGGATCTGACTCATATGACTCCTGGCCTTCCATATGCCTTGAGATCACACGGATTCAACCTTTCAGTATACCTTTGAAAATCTATATAAGGAACCCTTGAGACATTGAAAGCATGAGAGAGAATTGAGAGTAACAAAACTATAATCCATTGTTGCCAGAACTTATGCTTGAGTCTGCATCCCTTTGTCCCTTGGAGCACTGTTGTGTTCTTCCCAAGCTTTCCTTTTGCTAGTAAGCTTGCTATCGGAGTGATGGAGGATTGAGGTGGTGGAGGCCCAAGTGGGGGATTCAGTTTCTCTGGTTCGCAGACATGCCATCAGAGGTTGTCACTTGTAATCTCTGATTCATATTAATAGAAATATCTTTTCCTGTCCAGTAATGTGTATTGTCCGGCTTTTTGGTTTTTTTATTTTTTTGGTCTTTTTCAGTTATTTGAAAAGCTTGAAAAAAGAATAAACTAGATTTATAGTTACAAACTAGGAGGAGACGAGTGTCATTTAGGGAAAACAAACTAGTTCCAAATAGTGGAACATACCTATTCTCAATGCAAGGATACATGTGTAGGATATCGACAATCGGGGGAAAATCCCCTCCCGGTACAAAGGGAATCAAGCTGCGAAGGATATAAAGAAAGGCTCTGCATGGCTAGACATGAGACAAGATCGGGCTATATGGCTGAAACACAATGTCAGGGGAGCCAGCATAAAGCTCAATAAGACAGGAAATGCTCATGATAATGCATCCACAACTTGATACAAGGGAGTCCGGGGGGTCATGGCTAGCATAAGATCAAGAGGAGTATGAGGGTCTTGCGAAATGTCATCGCAATACTATACAACAGACTCCCACACCCTAAAGGGGGAAACATCAGCATGGGAACCAAATGAAAATAAGGCGCTAACTAGGGTACCCATGCAAGGTGAGGCTCTACCACTCATATCATGCCACTTCTATAGCAGCAAGAAGGTTCCGTGACATAATAGAGTGGGTTCGTACCTAAGGATATAGTGACATGGTCATAAGGTCATGCAAAATGAAAATGGTGGTGAACCTAACCTATATGCCAGTGTAGAAATTATACCTGAGATCAGTACGAACGTGTCAATCCAAAGGCTAAAACGGTTCTGAAAACAGTCTTCTACATCACAGATTAGGTCAGAAACGGTCCAAAATGGTTAGAAACGGTCAAAACTATAGGAAAGGGGGTAAAAATTTTCAAATATTTGAAAATTTTTCTATAAATAGTAAAAAATAGAAATCATTTGAAACTTTTACCCATTGGAGCTCTGATTTTCAACTGCGAATTCTAGGAAATCTAGCCAGCAGAATTCACAACCGTTTCTTCCAGGTACTTACTCATGTTCTTTGCTTGCATTTCAATACAATTTTTATAATTTTTCATGGTCAAATGAGTTTTTAAAGGCCAATCTTACATGAGCGCTGCGGCCCACGCGGGTATCGAGGCTTTTTCCGCGTATAGGGCTGGCTATACACGGAAAAGGGGCTGGAAACCGCATACATACGCGGTTGTTTGCAAAACAGCCGCGTATGACACCGCGCACTAAGATTTACATGAATCTAATGGACATTTTGGTCAAATTCTCATGGAGGATGGTGCTAGAGTGGCGAGAACGCGATCATGGTGACGTAGAGGAAGTAGTAAGGGCTGACAGAATGGATCAAGAAGCTCTAAGAAGATGCAGACTCTATAAGTTTTGGTGCCTAGGTTGCTTGAGGGCCAAACCAGGACTACTACAGATGCTTGTAGACTATTGGGATCCGGACTCAGAGTCCTTCCGGCTAGATGGCATGTCCCTCACCATTGAGGTGGAGGATATCTACTTTATCACAGGTCTATCACAGCGAGGTGAGATGGTGAACCTTCATGCCCGAGGAGGGCTAGGGCATGGGCTGACTATCGATGAGTACATAGTTGTGTACTGCTACCCAGAGACAAAGAAGGTGGGGAGCCAAGTTCCCACCAACCCTATACAGGTGCTGGGCCTAAAGGCCATACTACTGACGCTGGGTAGGATAGTAGGCTTAGCATCACTCCATCAGGCCTCTCGGCCACTGATGTTCTATGCGGTGGAGTGTATGACACCGACCATCTATGACTGGAGCACTTCACTATTGAGCAACATGAAACATCAGCTCAGTGAGTGCAAGGCAGGTAGGACATGGAACTTCGGGTTCAGCAGTATCTTGAGCACGTTTTTCTTCGAGCGTGTTCCAGGATTGATCCCTAGAGTGGATGTTCCTCTCCACGGGGTTCGAGATGCGGCCCAACAACGTTGGGTAGATGCGATGTGTAGACTGTGGGATGGTATGGTGGCAAACCCTTATCCAGTAAACTTTTTTCCATGGTGGAGATGACAAATTGTTTATTCTGGGATTGGAATCTAGAGTCATTGTGAGTGCCTTGAGACTTGCAGTCATCACTGGCAGGTTCTCTCGCCATCGACAATTTTGGGAATACATCAATGTCCCCTAATCGATGGATTCTCTCAAGTGTTCGACCTCAACACATTTATTCACACTTGTTAGTTTGCACTCTAGTACCTTGATTCCCATTTTCATTATTGGTGGGTGATCTCGTGTCTGTTAATGGTATACATCAATGACTGGTAATCAGATGATGGACTACTATGTTTGACCTCGACACCTCTATTCGCATAGTAGGACATGTACTCGTAGCGGTGTGTGTAGAAGACCTTCCAAATTGGTGGCATCCACTATATGCTACCTCCTTGATCGTGCCAGTGTTCATGAGATTTCAGCTCTCGTGACTTGTTCCAGTATATGTCAGACATTTCCAGCCACTATGGAGATCTTGATCTGTTATATATCTTCATCCTGTGTGGAGATCATGGTCCTTTTTATATCTTCATCATGGAGATTCTGATCTATGTATATTGTACATGGCGATGACCACATATGTGTTATCATGTTTCATGCCTATTCATGGCCATTGTACTCTTATGTATCCGGGACTGCTATATGTATTCGCAGTTATATGTAGAGTTGTATTATGGTATTATGTTGATTGGGTGGCTATTATTCCATTTGGGTACCTTCATCTCTTCACTTTTGGGATGGACTTATAATGTATTTCGGCCATCGTATAACCCCTCTGATCTCATACATTAGGGGGCATCTGTTATAGCGGATTTCACCACACTAGGTGAATCACATATTGTATGGCCTTCCCCTGTCCCGCTATAGACTCATTAGCCCCTATGGACCACTTTTTGTCTTTTGATGTATCCTTGAACATCCCTAAAAACATTAGAAAAGTGATATACGTGGATTTTTCCTCGATAATCACGTACATACGCAGATATTCCCTCTATAGTCGTGTACATCGGGATGTGTACATAATCCAAAATCCTTTGGAGCGTTCCTTGACTTGGATCCAACTCATATGACTCCTAGCCTTCCATATGCCTTGAGATCGCATGGATTCAACCTTTCAGTATACCTTTGAAAAGCTATATAAGGAACCCTTGAGACATTGAAAGCATGAGAGAGAATTGAGAGTAATGAAACTATAGTCCATTGTTGCCAGAAATTATGTTTGAGTCTACATCCCTCTGTCCCTTGGAGCACTATTGTGTTCTTCCAAAGCTTTCCTTTTGCTAGTAAGCTTGCTATCAGAGTGATGGAGGATTAAGGTGGTGGAGGCCCAAGTGGGGGATTCAGTTTCTCTAGTTCGCAGACGTGCCGTCAGAGGTTGTCACTTGTAATCTCTAATTCATATTAATAGAAATATCTTTTCCTATCTAGTAATGTGTATTTGAATGAATATTGTATCCATTGGAATATGTCAAATGCTTTTACATTATTGATTATATATGCTAGAATAGATCTAACACCATGAAATATAGTATGCTTGTATTGTTTACTTGTTGTTGAGGACGTGCTATAACAATTCAAGCTGAACATTGGAAAGCTCAACGGGGATCTACTTCAACCGTCTAGAATAAGGTACGAGGTTTGATCCTTTAGTGTTAGATGTTTTTATTTATATTGCATATTGGGAAAGATTGATTTCTGGAGTCTAGCTGTCTGTTGTGGTACCCCAAGCCATAGGAATTTCTTTCCATAACACTAGCCCAATCCATTGGAGAGAACAAGAGAGCAAGTTGGAGCTATCAAGGATGAGGTTTTTTTCTTGTTGAGGATTTTGTAAACACTAAGGAAATGGTTGTAAGCTTCTTCATTGATTTCTTAATGCAAAGCTGATTTCTGTCCCACATATCTATTGCACTGATCTCCCATGTATATGTTACTAGATTCCTTAGTCACTAGTATGGATGTGTAAATAATGTTCTGGTATCTTTGATGTTCTTGTTTTTTTGACATGTTCTGCAAGTTCACAGGTTCATCATCAAAGCATTATTCCAGGTGTTTACAACATTCAGGGAAGGTTTTCACCCTTTTTTCATTCACTTATTTGTTCTGGATCTGAACCATTCAGACCAGAGGAACAACTTCTGTCCACAGAAGGTGCAATATTCCTAACAACAAATCTGGCGACTCCGCTGGGGAACAAAGCAAATTTCAGTTGATCTGATCTTCCTCAGTCCTTGACCACTAATCCAAATCTAGGCTCTAGTCTATAACTCTCTTCAGTCAAATCTGTCATCTGACTTAGTGAAGTTTGGTTTAAAACTTTTAGATCTGTTCAGATCTAAACTACTTTGACTTTATATGCTATGTTTTACTATCAATTCATCAGTCTTTATCTTGATCTGAGAAATTTATGACTTGAATTCTCATTCTCTTTGTGTTCTAGATATATTCAAGGAACTACTCATGTGCTATAGGAAATAAGCAGTGCCACCTCCTGAACCCTATTATCAATAGCCAGTGCCACCACCTAAGTGCAGTGATCCAAAAGCTATGCTCATCCAGAACCACTCTGTCAAAGACCCCTCCAGCATGGTGCCAGGTAGGCCTTGTTCCAAAACTTGATTTTTTGTGATTTTTTGCAAAAGTAGGATTTTGCTTGCTTTCAACCATGCACTGCCAGGCTTGTTTGTTTGAATCTGAATGCTCATGGTTGAAAATTTTGTGGTGAAAATTTGTTTGATTGAAAGAATTCAAAAGCTAAGTTAGGATTGTTGATTATTTGTTTTCTTTCATGCTTGTTGGTTGTGATCCTGAAAGGAATTGTTGAAAGATTAGGTTTCAGTTAGATCTCTTTTAGTTTCATTTATAAAGACTGAAAGAAAAACCACTTGATTATCATCTTAATTTCATTTTTTCCATAGAGGACTTCTTTTTCTTTTAAAAAGAAAACTTTTTGTTGATATTATTTTTACTGAGCATAGGGAACTGGATCTTTGATTAGCCTCATAAGATTTTAGGTTCCCTTTGTTGTTTTATCTCTCTTGCATTATTACTATCTCATCAAAAGAAAAAATAGTGTATTTTTAAGTTAGATCTATCTATGTTTCAAAGAAAAATAAAAAAAATAGATTGCATATGCATGTAGAGTGCTTGTTGTTTTTCTTTTAGGAAAAGAGACTCTTACCCATCTAATTGCTTTCAAAAAGGAAAATGAGTTTGGAACGTGTTGCTTTTTTTTGGATTTGATTTGTTCAAAGTAGTTGTTTGGGAATTTTTGGTTTTCAAAACAAAAATAAAATACTCTCTCTCCTTCCTATAAGTAGGCATACCTCGAACAGTAAAGTGAAATATTTGCATGTACATATCTGCATGGTTTTACTTTTTCTATCAAAATTCCATGCATTCACCTAACCGACCACATTAAAATTAACAGTAGTTATAGGCTTAAAATATACATAGAAATTTGAGTGATAGGCTAGAGACGTGTTTGGGCGTCGTTAAGCATAGGAGCTGTCGTTACTTGTCTGCACTACATCATGAGACTCATGCAGTTCTTCCACATACCGTCGGTATATTGAATGGCCTTTCATGTACCCTTTAGGTATATTGAAAGGTACTTCAGGTACTCGATTGTATATAGGAAGGCCCCTTGTGAATGGTTGTGCATTAGACAACACTACTATCGATTTGAGCCCGCACGTACCTTGCGTATATCAAGATACCCCACTAGGATACCTTATCTATCTGAGAAAATACCTTTGGAAATCTTGCTTGGAGCGATACACCGAAAACAACATTTTGGGATATTACTACGCACGTACCTAGAGTATATTGTGAGTGGCACCTTCTTAACAATTCTGGTGAGAGACCAAACTATCTGAACTCCTCCTATCATTTAAGTTTGCTTGTTTGGCCTGTATCTTGAGTAGGGGGATTTTTGGTGTGTTTTTCTAGTTTTGAAACCCTAGGTTAGATAGGAACTGTAAAAATTGGCTGAATTGAGATAGTCCAAAAGATTACGGGGCTTGTCACCTGATTTCACTCCTGTTTTTGGAAAAGATCCTATGGAAGCTATCAACCAAGGAGCTTCTACCAACTCCCATGCAGGAGAAAATGTGGTTGCAGAAAGCAAAGATCCATATCGTTCGCACAGTCCTCCCTTGGCTCAACAACCTTCTTGGGGTAATATTTCTTTCCATTCTCCCATAGAGGGCCATGTTCATGATACTACTCATCCATATTATGGTCCCAATGCTTCATTTTGGGATACCTCTATGGGACAGGGTATTGCTTCATTTGGAACCCGTCGAACCTCTTCTAGAGAAATTTCACCAAATGAAGAAGATGTAGACAATACCAAGGATCTATTCTCCATGCAAGAGAACTTGAGAATAAAATAGATAACATATTGGGTACACCACCACCTCGCTCAGTAGTTTTTCCTCGTGATACAGACCCTTGGCCTACCAGATATCACTCACTTGCTGATTCTATGAAACCCATTGAACCTATTCTATATCATGCTATGAATCCACATAATCCAAGTCAAACCACCTCCCATATTATGTCTGATCCAAATTCTCCTGAGTCTTCCACACCTGGGGAACAACATTCAATTCATGTTTCATCAACACCTTCTAGTGCCGAGGGGAAACGCCCAGCACGACCTATATTACCTATCACTAGAGTTGTAGCTAGTAATGGATAGACCTCTCATATAGAGCAATCCATAGTCTATGTCCCTCCTACCCATACAAATGTGGTTAACCCCCTATCTAGTTTAGGCCATCCCTTGGAGGCACAACTTGTAACCAATCAAATCTCTTGGGGGTATGGTTACACAGCAAATCAAGTACCTATAGGAAATATCAATTACCAACCCACCTCTATAGGAAACCCTTATGCTGGAATTCCATATCCTGGTAATACTTTCACTCCATGTGGGCAACCCAACTGGTCCTACATGCCAGCTATGGGAAATATACCTATACATATTGCGGGGGGTGCCAGAGGACCACCTTACGGAGGTCCTCCTTCTGGGGGGCCTAATGGTCCTGGAGGGCCTGGCGACTTTCCTCCTTATGGTCCTAATGGTGTTGGTGGTCCCGGGGGACCTGGTGGCTTCCCTCCTAATGGTCCCAAAGGGTTTGGTAGCCTTCCTCTTAGTGGTTCTAGAGGCTTTGAAGGCTTTCCTCCTAGGGGTCCTAGAGGGTCTAGTGGTCCTTCTCCTAGTGCCCCAGGTGGTCTTGGTTGTCCTGACAGTCCTGGTGGTCCTAGAGACCCTAGTGGTCCTCCTCCTAGAGGCTCCGATGGTCCTAACGGTCCTGATCCAGAAAATCAACCCCCTATGGGTGGATCTTTCGGCGGTTCTTCATCACAATAACCGTTTTAACAAACCTATATATCAGTCTACTTATGGTCCTACTAGTACTTATATTCCCTATCAATACTACCAGGATGCACAACCTAATCACCAGTTACCTTTCCTAGCAACTTTGGACTTGCCTAATTTGTCCAAGTTGATTAATGATCCCATTCAACATAACCCCTCATGGCCTACAATTCTGGTAAATTTACCATTGACAATTCCAAAATTCGATGGGAAGCATGGAGATGATCCAAAAAACCATGTCATGAAGTTCTATTTGTGGTGTTCTTCAAACTCCCTAATGGATGATTCAGTTCGTTTAAGACTCTTCTAGCGAACTTTGATCGGTATCGCCCTGAAATGGTACATTGAACTTCCATAGCATTCGTTTGTGGATTTTGGTTCTTTGGAAACTGTCTTTCTTACACACTTTCAACTTCCTATCCGCTATGAAACAGGTATAAATATCTTAACTTCTATATGTCAGAACACCTCCATGCACACATCAGATCATATCCATGAGTGGAGAAGGTGGAGAAGACTTATTAAGGTTCCTATCCCAGATCAATTGTTAGCTGATTGGTTTACTAAATCTTTGTTGCCTCCAATTTCTCGAGATGTGTCTATGGGTGGTGCCATTACCAAAGACAAAGCCATTAGTCAAGCCCAACATCTAGACTTGGTATATTCCCAGTTTGAAACATTGTATGACTTGATCCCTCAAGCTCCTTGCCTAAGCACCAATCCGGCCAAGATACCAGTAGAAACTCCTATTGATGGGATTGTTGGTTCAATATAGTCCCAGTCGATAGAAAAACCTGCCAACCAACCCCATACTTCTACCCCTACTCCTTCAAATCCCAAGGTTTCTGTCAAGATAAATTCCTTTCAAAGTACACAAACACCCGGCAACAATAAAAAGAAAGATAAAGCCAAAAACAAAAAACCTTGAAACCCGCAGGAGAATCCAAAACCAACCATCAACAAGAATGATAAAGGGAAAAGAAAAGAGAAATATCCATGTCTGCTATGTGGAGGTGACCACTTCATGAAAGAGTATCCTCGTTGTGAAGAAATTAATCAATTTTTAAAAACTAATCCTACACCAGCAGTCCTCATGGATCCTTTTCCCTCTCAACAAAAGCTGATAGACCACATGTCTAATCAGGGAAATTCTAGTTCTTCAGAGGAAATTCACATGATGTCTTCAGACACTATTGATTTACAAACTCAAATTCAGAGTTATCAAAAACCCGCAGACAAGAAAGAAGACAATTCTTCTTTAGGAAAAGCTCCCTCTACTGGTTCTCCCAAGTCCTCGTCTAATGGTCCCCTAACCATCAAGAAAACTAATCTCCACATGGTTTTACGCCCACCCAATAGTACTCTTAGGAAGGTTGTTTTTAATCCTAATGGTCGAGCTTCCTAATTTTATAATGTAGTTGAAGATTTTGCTCAGGCACCGTGTGCAATTTCTACCTTGCAAGTACTCCAAAGTTGTCCAACGCAACACAAAAACTTGTTAACCACGTTAGGAGATTTAGACCCAGACAACACTAATTTGATTCACTTTAATGTCGAGAACTATAAATCTAGGCTACCTCAAAAACTCCCTTTCCAAATAATAATGAAAGTGGTTGAAAAGAAGGTCTTTAGAACTATCTTAGATGAAGGAGCTTCAACTTTGGTTTTGTCCCTGTCTTGTTGGAAAGCTATTGGATCTCCTAAGCTCGTAACATCAGCAACGACTCTGAAAGCCTTTGATGGATGAGGTTTCTAGCCCCATGGTCTCATACCAGCTCTTTCAGTCAAGCTTGGGGGGAAAATCATTTCCATTCAAGTGGAATTAGTAGATGCCTCATTAGACTACAACCTCCTATTAGGAAGAAATTGGTTTTATGCCATGACTGTTGTCACTTCGATGATATTTTGAATCATCCAATTTCTACATATTGGGAGGATTGTAACCATTGACCAAATCAATTTGTATATGATGGATGTTACCACCCCTATCGATAAGAAAATCCTTATGTTAGTCCAGTTCCCTCCTCCTTACCAGTCGATTGGGGTAGGAATGCTGAAGGATTCTTCCCTTATGGGGATTTTTCCTTCAAACCCTCCTAACACAGAAATGGAAATAGTAAATATGATTTCTTTGTTTGATTATGATTCAAAGGGAAAATAAAGTGTTGAGTCCACCTTGTTGAGTCAGCATGAAGCAATGTATGACGTTATCCAAACCCTTTCTGATGACCACACTAATGACCTTCATCTGGTGACTTCGAACCCTTACCACCTAACCTACTAGTTAGAACCCTCTCTTCCTACTCTGGATTATCTCTCCCAGACTTTTCCTTCTGATGATTCCATTATGGAGATTATGAGTATGAATGAACCTACATGGGAGTATCATCATCATAGATCCTCGTTCCTCCCCAACACCAGTTCGGTAGACCGTGATTTTGCATCCCTTTTTACTACTGATATTGTCAAAACACTTCAAACTCTTATATTGTTGCAGAACACAGATTCTGAAGGAAACCTATCCAACATTACTCAAACAAATCCAATTGACATATCAGCCAAGCCTGGAACCCTTGAGCATGTTCATGTTGGGTAGAACTACTCAGCAGAAGAATCTGAAGCATATAGAGCACTTTTCAAAGAATTATGAGATGTCTTTGCCTGGTCCTATGAAGAAATGCTAGGGATAGACCCATCTATTATGGTTCACAAAATAAAAACCTATCCCACTGTAAAACCTGTCAGGAAAAAATTGAGACTATTCCATCCACAAAAAGCCATAGCTATCAAAGCTGAATAGAAAAACTTCTAAAAGCAGGGTTTATTTATCCCGTACCCTTGACGAAATGGGTATCGAATGTCGTCCCTGTCAATAAAAAGTGGGGGCACCGTTAAATTTTGCATTGATTTTAGAGATTTGAACAAAGCTTGTCCCAAAGACAACTTTCCCATTCCGCATATCGACCAGATTATCGACAATTGTGCCAGAAGTGTCATCTTCTCGTTCATGGATGGCCTTTTGGGTTATAACTAGATTGAGATTTTACCCTCCAATCAGCACAAGACAACGTTCATTTTTCCCATGGGGAGCCTTTGCATACAGGAAGTTACCATTCGACCTGAAAAATGTTGGAGCCACTTTCCAGCGTGCTATGTCCTATGCGTTTCATGATATAAAACATATTGTAGAACCATACCTTGATGACCTCCCAGCTCATTCACAGCAATAGGAGGACCACCCTGGTCATCTTAGAGACATTTTCTTGAGATGCCGTCATTATAACATACAGCTCAATCCTCATAAATGTGTTTTTTGCGTCAAGACGGGACTCCTGTTAGGTTTTGTGGTTTCTAAGGATGGAATCCAGATAGATCCTTTGAAAATTGTTTCTATTCTAGCCCTACCGACCCCAACCAACCTTCTAGAACTCCAAAGTTTGAAAGGGAAGGAAAACTTCCTCCGCCGTTTCATTTGCAATTTTGAGAGAAAACATACGATTATATGTGTCTCCTTAAGAAGGACACTCCATTCTTTTGGGATGACCAAGTCCAATAGGCCTTTGATAATCTCAAACATGCTCTAACTCACTCACCCGTGATACACCCCCCAAATTATTCAAAGGATTTTCTCTTATACATTTCTACCTCCACTACTACCATCACTATGGCTTTGGTGCAGGAGAATCCCAATGGTCAGGAGCACGTGATATACTATGCTAGTAAGAATCTCATGGATTCCAATACTTGATATTCACACATGGAGGAATTAGCATTGGCCACGGTCATTACTGTTCATAAATTTCATCACTACATTTTGCACCGCAAAACCACCCTATTGGAAAACTAGAAGCCTATTTGTTACATCCCGTCTTGTCAGGTGCTCCAGAGAAAATAATCCCGATGGATAGTCATCCTACAAGAGTTTGATCTAGAATTTGCCAAAGCTACGTCAAAGAAGTCCTTGGTCTTTGCTGAGATAATGTGTGATCTTCCCTGTGCTTCAATGGAATCTAAGCCCAATTATTCATTCCCAGATGAATTCCTTTTCTTGATAAGCACTACTGACCCATGGTATGGATATTTTCTCATTTATCTCTAGACACATATATTTCAGCCCACTCTATCCCATGACAATCACCACCATATCCATCACCACGCAAAATACTACCTCATCTTGAATGACACTTTGTATAGATGTGGTATCGATTCTGTTCTCTAGCAATGCCTTACCCACGAGGAAGATGAATAAGTTTTGAATGGCTACCATTCTGGAGCATGTGGTGGTTATCTATCTGGGATGGCTACAACCCAGAAAATCCCCCACGCTGGCTATTTCTAGCCTTCAATATTTAAATATTCTCACAAGGTTGTTAAGAAATGCCCACCCTGCCAACATTTCTATCCAAAAAAGAACACCCACCCTGCTCCGTTACACCCCATCATTGTCGTTGGCCCTTTCACCAAATGGGGGATCCATTGTATGCATTGTAAGCGTACCTCAGTCGGGGGGCATGGTTACATCATTGTAGCCATTGATTATTTTACAAAATGGGCTGAGGCCATGCCTACATATGCATAGGATGGTAAGAGTGTCACTCTCTTCCTGTTTAATCACGTGATAGAAAGATTCAGAGTCCCACAGTCCATAATCATTGATCATGGATCACATTTTTGTAATCGAATGATGGAGGAACAAAGTGCCAAGCTAGGTTTTCGTCATGAAAACTCAACACCCTATTATCCGCAAGCTAATGGTCAAGTCGAGGCCATTAACAAATTTTTGAAAAGAATGCTGTGTCGGATGGTTGGAGACCATAAATCCAACTGGCACCATATTATTTTCTCCACTCTTTGGTCTTATAATACTTTGGTAAAAACAACTACTGGTTTTACACCCTTCCATATTTTCTATGGACTAGAACCCATCTTGCCTATTCAATGTCAAATTCCATCCTTGAAACTTGCTATCGAACCTATCCTAGGCACTTCCGCAAAGGAAGAGATATTTCTCTACTTGAACAACCTTGACAAAACTATAAGAGATGATGCCTTAGCCAATGAGGCACACAAGAAATCCGTCGAGGCGCAGTATGACAAGTCTTTCCAACCTCATGCCCTTAATGAAGGTGACATAGTTTTAACCTATGATTAGAGATATGACAAAATAGGGAAAGGGAAGTTCGAATCCATGTGGTACGGTCCTTTCGTTATTTCCAAAGTTCTAGAGAAAGGGGCCTATGCACTCATGGACTATGATGGAATCCCCTTAGGACAACCTCACAATGGGTTGTACCTGAAGAGGTACTGTGCCTAGATCTTGCTTGTATATTACCTTGTATATATGTATATTACTTTACTTGTAGTGTGGTTAAGTATTTTCAATATGGTTTTGATTTTAGTGTGCGTATCCATTTATACCATGTTTTGGTCATGCAGAGCAAATGGATTTCTATGGCTTCACTGATGCTGCTTGCCGCCACACATTGAATTTTGCCTCAGCTGTTTGGGTTCTCTATTCCCTAGTTTATGATTTGGTCCATTCAAGAGCAGTTTGTATTGGTCCCACTACTAACAATATTGCCAAGTATCAAGCAGTCATAGGTCTTCTAATTGAAGCTGCCTCCCAAGATGTTCATAACTTGGTAGTTTTGATGGACTTGCAACTAGTGGTTTGTCATTTAAACCATGCCTATACTATTAGGAATCTCATGCTTCTCCGTCTCTTCTAGAGGGTACATTTACTGGAGAGGTCATTTGAAGCTATTACCTATAGGAATATCCTTAGAGAAGATAATGCAGTTTCCAACTCATTGGAAAATTATATCCTAGACTGGCATATTTCCTATTCATGACGTGAAAATCAAACATGGTTCACTTTAAATAAACTGTAAAAGACACATAAAACTCATATAAATACATTTTCCATTTGAGACATATAAAAAAAGTAGAAGTCTATGTGTGTGTATATATATATATGTGTGTGTGTGTTTTACAAAAAATAGGTCACGAGACCTCATCTGAAGCGCTTAGGATTTCAGGAAAAAATCATCATACAAAAATCCTAAAGCTATCTATCAGCTTTTAGTGATACATAATGCAGCCTGTCATCTAGTGATGCTCATGGTAACACATGACCGGTCGATCTTCTTAACATATTAGTCTACTGAAACGACCTAGTACTCCTGTAGTGGGCCTCTGACACCTCAGTGGGAGGTCATCGATTGAGGAATCTGGTATGTCTAGAGTTAACCTCTCAAGGTTCTCCTCTAGATTTCCCATTACATCATCACCCTTTGGAACAAAATGAGCTCCATATCACTTATCTAGTGGGGAGGATCCCCCAGGTCGTGCTGCTCTGACATCTAAATGAAAAAATTTAAGTCTTGTTACTACACATAAAACATTAAAACATAAAAACACAATCTCCATTTTAGGGTTTTTGTTTCTTACCAATGTCACCCCACTGTGCACCAAGTGGAAGCGGTAGGTAAGGGTCAGCCCTGAAGTCAGTACCCATGTATGTGTAGTCCTCAACCATGAGGAGCTGGTCTCTCTTCCATTGAAAAATCGGGTCTCCAAACTTCACCTTGCCTCTACCTGCCCCTGTGCGGGCCATGATCTGAACCCACCTCACCATACAAGGGTCTCTCACCCTCAACTATGTGAATACTACCTGGGGTCTCAGTTTGGGGACCCGCTCAAAAAATAAACACGCTAAAATGGATCTAAAACCGAACTGCTTCAACTCTCCCTGCCGACACTTGGTCAGCTAAGCTTTTAAAATCGGTAGTAGAGCCTCTGCCCAGTTGAATATTGTGGGTGCCATAGCCTCTATAGCATAGAGCATATGCAATATAGATTCTTGATGAACCCCTTGGCTCCCCACCAATATTTGCATGGTAAATAAGACTATGCAAAGAGGACCATCCACCACTGCTTTGATGGGAATTTTCTTCCCTGATTTTCTGGTCTTGGGAATACAATGGCGATTTATTAATTCCTAGGTGGTGATGTCCCCTCCACAGGAACCAATCAAAGAGATGGGAGCACCCCATCTTGATAGGCCTTTCAAGAAGTAGATATCTTCTACTTCAATTGTCAATATATGAGCACCCACCTCAAAATAATGTTGCTCCAGATTCCACATACGAAGAATATGCTCCTATAAACGCTCATGTGACACCATGATGGGTGTGTGGAAAAATTTCAGAAGACCACAATCCCTCAACATGGATATACATCCCATGTTTCTTTTAGAAAATGCATCATCATTGTCATGTTTCCTCTCTTTCAAAATAACCATTTTTTACTAATGGAAACCTGCCCAAAACAATCATAAGGCCAATTAGAAACATCATAAACCTTTCAAATCATCAAAATTTAGCAAATTTTCCTTGTACATGTGTTTTTATTTACCCATGGCCAACATTTCCTGAGTCTCATTGAGGATAGGCAGTGGCACCACCTGAGTGAAGTTTTTTAGGCACTGTTCTTGCGGGGTACCTCTTATCCCGCAAGGGATAAGAGCAGTGCCTGCATTCAAGGTTTTAGGGCTCGCTCAAATTGCCCAAAACACCCCCCTCCAAAAAGAAATTAAAGCATAAAATGAAAGAGCAAGGTTCAAGATTTTACCTGGAACTGACGATGCATAAATCCAATGATAGATGCTCCCGAAATAACCAACTGAAAATATAACCAAGAAACTTCTCCAAAGGCTCCCCACTATTGGTAAATGGTAAAATGTTTTGTTTTTTACTATTTACATAACTTTTATAAGCATTTTAGGTTTTGGAATGTCATAGTTTTGTTTTTAAAATCTATCAGTCATGATCCTTTAATGTCATTTATTGGAGAGTTTAACAGTTGTTTTTTAAGTCATTGTAGGATAAATAGTGGTAGCAGTAAAAGCTTTGGGAGTTTGTTTTTGACTTTTTCGTACTACCATAAAATGGAAAAAGTCTTTGAGAATTTATTGTGACACTTTGGTCATGCTCTCAAAACTTAGCATCAAAGGTCCGAGTCCTGTTCTAATTCTTTTCAGACTCATAAAAACCCTCATCATGAAAAGAGACCTATTGGAGTCTTCTTTAAACTCTTTTCGGGCTCCTTAAATACGAAACGATTGTTGAGCGATCTTGTCTTCTTCATTCTCATTAAACCACTTGAAGAGTCATTCATCTGATGGTAGGTTATCACTTTTTTGGTTCAAATGAACTATTTACGAAAAAGGACCATGTGGAGTCTTCTTCCGTGGTCGTTTAGACTCTCTAAACATGAACGATACTGAGTTAACTTTCTAAACATGAACCCTCTTTTGGGAATGAGCCTCTCCTCTCTCAGGTTCATAAAACATATGAGTTTGGAATTGTCTTCGGATGAGCTACAACAAGTTTTTGTTACCCTCTTTGAACTTGTAAAAATGAAAAGAGGCACTCATCAATCATGATGGGGAATTAAGGGAAGGGAATCATTTTTCAAATAAATGGAAGTTTGTCGTTACCTTTGAACATGGCACTTGTCTGAATATCATTTTAGTCAATTGGGTATCCAACTGATTTCCATGATGATCCACTTTCATGATTCATGTCACTCTTTTGAGTCTTTCAAAACAATGCATTTTCCACCATCGCATTGTGTTTTTTTCTGGTCTAGTCATGCTGCCAAGTCTTTTATCATGCCTCCCGATGTTCAAAGGGAAGTTGAAAATTTTTACCTCTACAGTCAAAATAGTCTCTGTGTCAGTACTTTTGAGTTAGTCTTATGGTTACCTCATTCACATCATTCCAGAACTTTGTTCCTAGTTTTGTGTCATCGATGTGGGATTCATCATGGCCCTCCTTCAACGAGACTATTCCTGTCGACATCAGCTCGTCATATAGGAAATAGTCTTAGAAAAAAATTTACTACCTTGACATCTATATGCCTCAATGACAGATTCTCTCACTCTCAACATAGGTTCACATCATTAACCTTTAATCGATAGAATCAACTGGGTGTTCGACATCAAGACATCTATTCACACTCAGTAGATTGTACTAGGGTACCTTGGGAATCATTGACATCAATGGCGATATCCCTCGCACTTGTTAATGGTTCACATCATTGGCCGGTAATCAAGTGCTTTCTACCATGTTTTACTTCAAAACATTGTAGTCATGTGGATAGAATCGTACTTTGTGGAAAACAAGATGAATATCCTGGGTACTTGTTTAGCACTCATTGCTTTCCCCAGATTGTGATGGAGTTTCGTATATCAAGCATGGATCCAAATTTGTATGGTCGTGGCTATGCTCAAATTTGCATCTGTATGACATAGATCTATGTTGCATGTTTGGTATCTATGTCCAAGTTTGAGTCCTCTATCACATGGATCTATGATGTATTCTAGTAGCCATGGTTGTTTATTCCTCTCATGGATCTACCTTGTATTGGTCTGCAGCCATGATTTGGTTACATTTGTCTATGAGTCAAAAGTATTGATGTATTGCAGATGCCTACTCAACGACACTCTTTGATCAAGATAACTCTTACCTCGAAGTGACAACTTGTTCTCTCAAATCTCTCACTTATTGTATCCCTCTAAGCGTCATGATTTGGGGGGCATTCTATTATACCCAAATCCTATCACCAACATGTGATGAGATCCTTAAAACCTATGTTTTCCCTAAATACGAAACTTGGAGTCGAAACATGCTATGGATATCAATTCTACATGAACAACCCTAGCACCACTTTTTTCCTTTAGCTGAGGAGCGGTACCTTTTTCAGTACCTCCTGATTCCTATTATAGAGAAGCAATGCCACTATGTATGTGCTTTGTTCTTGAATTGGTTCTTACCTACACCGCTTTGTCATAAAGGTATATAAGCGGTACCCTTGGTAAAATTGGAAATAAAAGTATTCTCAAACTTTCTAGAACATGAGCCTCGTGTCCTCCCTTATCCCTATCAATCTGGGCTAGTTGGATTCAAGATCCCTCTTGGTAGGATCTTATGGCCACCTCACCCACAATTCTCTCAACTATCCCTATCCATTGAGCCCTATAAATACAAGCTCATGTCCCATAGTTGAGGGAGAGGACTGAATGGTAATGTTATGCTATTGAATTGAATATCTAGCCCAATCCATTGGAGAGCACAAGAGAGCAAGTTGGATCTACTGGGGATGAGGTGTTTGTCTTGTGGAGGAGTTTGTCAACACTAAGGAAATGGTTGTAAGCTTCTTCATTGATTTATTAATGCAAATCTGATTTATGTCCCACATATCTGTTGTACTTATCTCACATGTATATGTTACTGGATTCTTTAGTCACTAGTATGGATGTGTAAATAATGTTTTGGCAGCTTTGATGTTCTTGTTTGTTTGACATGTTCTACAGGTACACAGGTTCATCGTCAAAGAATTATTCCAGGTGTTTACAACATTCATGGAATGTTTTCACCCTTTTGTCATTCACTTATTTGTTCTGGATCTAAACCATTCAGACCAAAGGAACAACTTCTATCTGCAGAAGGTGCAATATTCCTAACAACAAGATGCTGATATGAAGATGTAATTCATAATATTCTTCTTTCTCCTGGTCAGTTAAGGGATCGACAATCGGCTGCTCAGTTTTCTTTGCAATTCTCAATATGAATATTTTGGTGTTAGATTGTCAGGCTAACTCTGTGAACATATCCTCGACTAATGGATAGTAATCGAGATGTTAATCTTTCCCTGTGACTTTCTCCATAAACCATATTACAGCGTGATCCAATTCTAACTAGATATGAGCTGTCCGGGGAAGACTTGTTTTGATATTTTGGGGCACCATCCATGTGGTTGTTTTGATATTTAAATCTTGGAACCAGTTATCTAATAAGAATTTGGCTTCTTCTAGTTCTTGAGAGCTCCCAACCATTGAAAATGCCTTGAAATTTCACATATGGAATCTCGTCAACTCAAGGAATTGTGGGTCTCCAAAAGGTCGTATGTAATACATTGCAATCCATATGATGAGAGACATAAATCTGATCGCTGTGCATTCCTACTAACACTTTATACAGATATTCTTGAAAATATCAGCTACATATTGTACCTAGTAGTAATTATTTCCTATCTCTGCTATGTTGTTGACAACTTCTAACATGTTGAGTCTTAAATCACAACCATGTGTCGTATTTGTTAGTCCCGCAGACACAATTTTTGCTACTATCTTAGGTGTTGTGTGCTTGATCTCACTGATTACCAGTCCTTTAGAGTTCTTGTAGCAATGATTTCTCCCTGCTACAGAAGAAGGAATGGATTCCTTCTGTCTATAGGATAGAAGGATAGGTTCCTGCGTGGGTGGAAATGTAGGAAATAAAACAAAAATAGAAATGATAGAACAATAGACTAAACTAAGGCTAAGCTAATGACAGAAAGAAATAGAAGCAATGTTGATGAACCCCTCTCCAAACACGAGTTAGGGTTTTGCCTTCAAAACCTACAAACAAATCCTAAGCTATGATCAAACCTGCAAAACAATGTTAAAAAGAAACAGAACCTACAAATGGGGACAAGGGTTAGAAAGCAAAGCATATTAAACAACTAAGAAACAAAAATAAAACATGGTATACCTTCTTTGGTGGAAATGGGCCACCATGCCCAAGCTTGTGGAAGCACCTCTCTTGGTTGGGGAGCAATGGCTCAATGGGGATGGAGATGGAGGAGAGGGAGTGTGGGTGGTTTGAGAGGCAAAGGTCCCAAAGCATCCATGGGTAGCATAACAATAGGCAATGCGAGAAGTGTTTTGAGAGTGACCCCCCACCCAGCTTTTATAGCTTTTCCCAAAAGGTTTTAGGGTTTTAAGCCCTTGGTGAGGGATTTAGCCCCTTTTTGGGGATTTTAGCCCCGTCTGCCCTAACTTTAGCCCCTTTTAGGGTTTTAGCCCCTTTTTTAGGGCTTTAGCTCCTAGGAGGCTGTTTTGGGCTCCTTTTTGGGGTTTTTAGCCCTTCTTCTTCATCCTTTGGCTATTTTGAGGATGTGGGGGTTTAATGGAGGGTCTAATGGAGTGATAAGGGTTGTGAGATGGTGTCCTTATGTGGTGTAGGCCATTGAGAGTTGTGTGGGTGATTTTTGGGTTAACAGATTGCCCCCTAATGTGTGAGGGTAGGAGCTCAATGTATGGTCGACGGACATCATAGGATTTGCTATGTAGAGGTGGTGCTTCTGGGGCTGGGGTATGGTGGATTTTGGTTTTTGTATTAATATGGTTCCCATCAATGGGTGAGATACAATAGATGTATGACATGTATGTGGACGAGGCGGGCATTCCCATGCTTGTGACAATGTCAAAAGAATCATTTGATCTATGCTCTAAAATAGAAGAGTCGATCATATACAACTGATGTTACAATAATGGTTGCCTCCATGTGAGGCTAAATACAATACTGATCTGGTACATTGGACCCATGGAATTCTCATGGAATGCTATATCTTCATGATTGATGGTCTGCTAGATCTGGTACATAGATATGTGGACTTAATGATTGAGAATCAGAGTCTCTATGGTACACGTATGTTGCATCAATCATAAAGGTATATTGAAGCAATGTTGGGGATTCTGAATACTGTCTCCAATGCAACCCAAAAATCACAAGGGACATAACCTGTTTAGGTCCCTCGAGTAGACTCACTAATGTGCTAGAGTCAGGTGACATCCGAGTTCTTCGACCAAGTACTATGTAGAACAAACCCTGTATGAATCTCAATGGTGTGATGATCAAGTTGAAGTCAAGCACGTGAGAAACAATCATCCCAAGAGGCACTAAGGACTCCTCTCAAGTGGTCCAAGGAACTCATCGATGATGTTAATGAAACCAAGGTATAGGGACCTCTAGGTCTATCCTCTGAAGCATGTGTGTTGGCATCGACAGAGGGAGACCTGGCCCTAGTCAAGGCAATGATGTTTCCTTAACCACGAGCGTGAGGGAGATAACCAAAAGGTGTGAAGCAATCGGTGGACCGACTCACTAAATTGGGGGGGAGGGGAGGGAAGGGAAATAACTAAATAGGGGCACGAGGGAAGTGGGAGACTCAAACTTCCTTTGTTCATAATATGACGACATGGAGGACTAGGCAATAAATGAAACTTAACTCATGGGAATGGGATCATAGCTGTAATACTGAGAATGTCACTGCAGATGGGAAATACTTGGAGGAGTAGGCCACTTTTGATACTGATGGGATCCAAGGAAGACACATTGCAGAGTACTCTGAACAAAGGTGACCCAATGTGGGAATGCTACCAAACTATTTTCTGTGGGGTGGTGTCTAGGGACACCATTATGGTATGATCTCATGGATTTTTGGCGAGGTCGAGAAGGTAAATGCTCAATGGTGCTTTCACTTTTAGAGAGTCTGAAAGCATGAAGAAGACTCTAGTGGGGGCTCTTTTTCATTGGTAGTCTCCTGTGCCCAAAAAAGGATAAAAGTATACATAGGAGAGCTCACCCATCCTGTAGGGGATGAGAGACTTCTTTACCATTGGTAGTACAATCAGGCCGGAAAAGGTTAAACCTGTACTGATTGGACAGTCATTCATATACTTTTACGAGCATGAACAAAACCAAGTTTGCTCAGCAATCTTTTCTTGTTGAGACGGCTGGAAAAGAGCTTAACGACAACCAGTGATGAGCTTTTTCATAAAATGAAGCCCCTCTACCCGAGAAAGCATAAAAGTATGTAGAGGGGAACGTTCTTGGCTTGAGTGTGCCAAGGAGGTCCTTTTCATGAGATGGTCTACATGGTCTACAAAAGGAGATAAACGAGACAGTGTAGACACCCTTTCCTATACTTTAGTGAACGGGAAAGGAAGCAACTATTCTCGATAATATTTTCATTGTTTTAAGGAGTCAGAAAAGAGCTTAAATGAAACTCCAATGTGGTCAACCGATGGTGGCACATGCGGTGCCCCATGTCAGGACAGTAGACAGAGGTCCACAGGTCATCTACGCAGTATGGACAGAGTAGAAGACTCTCAAACATACCAATACATGCGTGGGATAGATCACAACAGAGGCTCGCAAGTCGATGAAGCAGAGGCACACAAACCGAGGTGGCTCTCAGACAGAGGTCAAGAGAGTGTGTGTGTGTGTTGCGGTGGACGGACTTGACTACATGCAACGTAAGTACAATTCCAGAGGCATTTATATGCCAAATATATGCAAGAAAAAGAATTTTTTTTGTGGATAGTGGTCCAGAGGTCTGCGTAAGGTGTGGTAAAAATAAAAGACAATATATGTGTTAAAAATACAAAATAAAAGATAAAATTACATTTCTTAATGGGCGGTGGCCCGAAAACTCATGTGAGTTGCGGTCAAAAAGTGTGATGCAAGTACAGGTCCATGGAAACTTGCATCATCATGTCATGGCTCATAAATCGAGGTGACTTGTGGGAAATGGTCCCAAAATTGGTTTATTAAACATGAGACAATGGTCTCAGAAATGGAAATTTGAGGTCGAAGGTGTGAGAGGTGTCTCGAACCGGTTCTGGGTGACTTTGAATTAGCAGCTGATGGTGCTACCCCTAGTGCATTGGTGCACTTAGGATTTTTTGTATCGCTATGTATATCCTGTTGAGAAAGCATATGTGGCTTCTCATTTTGTATTGGACATGTTTTGCACATGTGACTTATCTAGTTATCTATATTTTTTTTATGCACGTGGATGCGCTTTTATGGTTTTATTATGTGTCTTTTTATGATATTGTGGAATGCAAATGTCTATATGATGTATTATTACACTGTGTGTGTATTTTTATACATAGTTTTGCATTATGTTATGGTTGTATGTTTCCTATATGCTGTTGTGGATGTGCCAATTTAGAATATCGTTAGCCATTTGATCTGCAACACTATTGAGGTTCCTAGGGACATGAGTGAATGTGATGGATTGAAATGGTCTAATCATCTGTTTAGTGCACAGGTACTTTCTAAAGAGGCAGGGCTCATGAATTCGGTAGTGGTTATTCAACTGAGAGACAAGAAGCTGGGAGTCTAAGAAGACGTCGAGATGGTGAATTCCTAACTGAAGAGCGATGGCCAAGAGGCCATTGATACCATCATACTCCGCCTGGTTGTTGGTTGCAGTGCCCATGCATATTTCATCGATGGATCAACTCGTGTGATGGGGAGTAGATTACCCATGCAGCCGAGGCGAGTTTCAGAGTCCATCTACTTGCTCCATCTGTGAATCCCATATACCGATATGAGGTGTGCTCCATCTGAAGCAATGAGAGGAAATGATACATGAGACTCAATTTTGAAAAAAAATGTGTAAAACAAAAAATGGAAAGACTATAATACAAGTTGGAGCGCTGTCACTCAAAGGGGTGATGTTAGGGGGAAAGTCATTTGGACTTTCCCAGGATCGGTAGTCATTCCTTTGTGTGACACGATGAATCATTGGAGATGGCCCATGGGGATGCAGAAAACACACTTGGATGGGTTCAAGTGGATTCTGCATTGGCAACATCACATGAGGACTTGTTGCAATTCATCTATGTGTTGTGTGTGGTTTTGTGACCGGTGCGATGATGTTGTCAAAACAAACAAACATGATGTGAACGAGATTGTGGAAGCAGTGTGTCATGGCACCCTGGAAGGTGGCTCCAATATTTTTGAGGCCAAAGGGCATGAATCGGTACATGAATGTGCCCCATGGAGTTGTGAATGCCATTTTGTAATGGTCTTCTTTCCGGATTTGGATTTGGTTATATCCAAAAAATCTGTCCATGAAGGAAAAGGCTTCATGACCAGCACATGCATTGATGATCTGGTCGATGAAAGGTGTGGGGAAGTTGTCTTTGGGACATGCCCCATTGAGATCGAAGAAGTCTATGCAAACACGAATGGTACCCTTTTTTTTATTCATAGGAATAGGATTAGAAACCCAAGTTGTGTATGCAATGGGATAAATGAAGATGGCTGTGCGCAACTTCTCTATCTTGGATTTCACCGTAGCCACTTTGGATGGATGGATGGGCCATTGCTTTTGGTGTACGGGTGCCACATCAGGCCATGTGTTGATGTGGTGCTCCATGATGGATGGATCTAAGATGGAAATTTCAGTGTATGACTAAGCAAAGATGTCACGGAATTCTTGGAAGAGAGTTGTGTAGGCGTCGATCTCTTTCGGGGAGCATGATGCCCCCAGCATGACTTCTTCAATGATCTCAGAATTGGTTGAGATGTCAATTTTAATGGTTGGTGAAATGTTCACCATGTTCCCTTCTTTGAAGGCATTAGGTTTTGGGATTGGGCTCTTGAACCAGTCAACCTTCCCATGGATGAAATCTTTGGTCTCCACGGAAAATTGGTCCGACTGCGACACAAGTTCTTCCAGGAGGAAGAATGAGAAATGGTGCATGTCGTCCCATGGGTATTCCAGGGAAAACAGAGATTCAAGTATCTCCTCATCATTGCTGAAGAAATGAAGAGACAGGTCTGATGGACCGTCGGTGGAGGAGGAGATGAGCAGGTCGGTGGAACTGGACATCATGTAATGGACATGGTGTCTGAAGAAAGTGGTGGGGGGTGAACTTATTCAATCAAGGTGATCTCAGACTCAAGGGAATGGCGACAGAGGTCAGCGAGAGCCATTCGAAACTCGGGCAGGTCTTGGAAATGGTGGGAGTAATGTCCATACAAGTCGTAAAGGGTACAAGCATGGTTTGTCCTCAATGCCTTGTTCCTGACTACTGATGTGGTTGGGAGTTCAACCACAGGGATGTTTTCGTTCATATCCATGGCATCCAGATGTGCATGGATCACTGGGATTTTAGGGAAATTTTGAGTTGGATGGCCCTGTTATTCACAGACGGTACAAGGTGGGACTTGTCGTGGTTCTGCAATGGCTTTGGTGTTCTTTCCCCTAGCCCTTTTGGGTTGGGGTGGTGTGGGTGAAAATGATGTGCTTGGCTTGTGCAGACCAGTTGGAGGGTGAGAATCGATCGTGATAGGTTGTACCGGGGTTAAAACAACCTGGGGTATTTCTGGTTGAGCTGGTGGATCAAGATACCACATCGGGATGCCCAACATAAAGTTGGGCAAGCTTAAGGTGGCCATGACCGGCTTTCTCATGACACTAAGTGGGGGAAAGAGGAAAAGAATCGTACGGACTGGAGATGAGCCCAAATAACTCCCTACTGGTTGCATGTGGGGGTGAGGTTGTGATTGCGGCTACGTGTAATGTTGTTGCTATGGGCGATGTTGCGGCTGTTGTTGGTGTTGCGGCTATGGAAGATGTTGTGGTTATGGTTGGGGATGCGGCTACAATTGTTGTTTGGGTGTAGTGGTGCTAGATGAGACCATGCACAAGTCCATAGTTTCATTTTTTGTTGGCAGTGGTGACACTAATGGGAAAGGAGCCATCATGGTGGGATCGGTAAACGACCCAGGGCCCACATTCAACGGTGGGGAGGCTGGTGTGTTTTCAACCATATTGTTAATTGTAGGGATGACATGGGCATGTGTGTTCATCCCTTGCAGATCAATGGTGGTGATGGTAGGGATAACATTGGCAGGTGCTATTAACCCTTGCGGATCATGATAGGTGAGCTAGTCAACCATCACAAGATTCCCTTCATGGGAGAACATCATGAGATAGAAGAAAGTTGATGCGACTACTCACATGGCATACATGTAACTCCTTTCGAGGAGGAGGTTGTATTCCAGTTGAGCATTGACAACTTCAATGTCAATCAAGACTGTCTTCCCAGCTAACGTGATGGTGACATGATGGGAGGATTCCTTGTGCTTTAGTGGGATGTCCATCATAAGCCCGCAAAGTTGTGGAGGATGGTTGCAGAATTGGTGATCCAAGTTTCTGCCAAACCAAGGTAGACATAATGCACGTGGATGCCCCCTCATCCACTATGCACTGATGCACAACCAAATTCCAGATGGACACCAGGATTTGGAAGGTGATGGTCGAGGGCATGCACGGTTCTTCGTTCTCCATGTCAAAGGTGATTAACTTGGATTCGGAGGGGTCTACTACCCCTAGGGCGGCTAGCAAGGCTTTCTGCTATGTTGGGCATGTTTTGAGTACCTCAAGAGTGGACATGGCGGTTGGTGTTTGGGCCAAATCATCCACAATGCTATAGCTGACTATAGCTCTAGCTGTGGCATTGTTGGCCACTCTACGTATCGGGGGGCACGGGAAGGGGGGTAACTGAAGGGGTAGGTTGATTGTATTAGACATGGATGCTAATGATGATTCAGCAGGTTCGGTGGTGGTACCGTACTGATTCTGTCTGGTTTGCAAGTTGACCTCTTCAGTCGTCATGGCTAGAAGGTGGTGAACACCTATTTCAGCCATGGGAGGTGCTTTCGAAGCATTGGAATTGGCCTGGGGAGGGGGAGCGATTGCCACCAATCCTTGGACTACTAGTGGGTTTTGAAGCACCATGGGGGGAGGTCCTTCTGGTGCTTGGTTGGGTTGAGCTTGATTGGCAGCATTGGTGTCGTGTTGGGATTTTTTTTGAATGGCCTACTTAGCATGAGCCATGAGGCGACACTCAAATGTGTAATTCCCATAAATGTCACAGAGTATACATGGTTGGTTTGTGCACAACGGGGCATTGCATCTTGGTGCATTTTGTCATGGGGGGTCTTGGGATGGCTGGTTAGTCGTAGCATTGTTGGGAGGGTTTGGTTGTTAACCGCCTCCCTGCGGTTGGTTATTGCATTGGTTGTGGGGCTAGTTATTCCTAGCTTTTCGTTGTTGATTGTTGGGGTAGGTTGGTTGGGATGGTTTTGTTGTGTGAACACTTTTCCCAACAGAGCGGGTGGAGCGGGTGCGGGGGATTGCACTGGTTGCACTGGTGGTGCATAGTAGATTTGTGGGGGTGGTGGTGCCACAAATGTGGGAATTCTCCCCACATACTGCCGTGTTGGCCAAACCATGGCCTGAGCCTGCTACGGTGGTGCAGGTTGTGCATAAGAAGTTGTTGCTTCAAACTGGGACATCATTCTAGCATAGTCTAAAGCTTGGTTTTGGTGAGCAATACTAGCAGTGTTGCTTGGTCGTGGTGTAACAACCGGTGTTGTTAGTTGAGGCTATGGCTATTGGGAGACTGACCCTATGATGTTGTCCGCAGCGTGGGATGCCCTTGGTGCGTCACAGTAGGAGGTACTCGGACGGGGAGCATCTAGAATGATAGTGTACAGGTATCCAGACTGAGCATAGATAAGGTCAAATTGTTGGGACTTCAATATGGCCTCTTCTTTGAATTGGGGACATTCGGATGTGATGTCCTTTGCGATGGGTGGGAGTAAAGTCTTAAGGAACCAATCCAATAAGATCTTGTCATCTAGTTGGATTTAGGATAGACTACGGCGTCACCGCCACTCATGGATATGGTCAATTATGTGAGTGGACGTGCTTTGACGGCAGGATAGTAGGATCTCCACCCCCTCATCATATCTGACGGGGAGTTGGAAATACTGTAGGAACATGAAGGCTAGGGAGTTGAAGTCCAGGTACTTGGCTTGTGGCAGTTCAATGTACCATTTGGTCATGGCACCTGTAAGGGTGCGTTGGAACAACCCTAGCCTAATGGAGTCATCTATGATGCTATTGGATGAGCACCATAGATGGAATGTCACTATATGGTTTTGGGGACATTCCCCTGCTTTGCCTTCAAACTTGGGGATGTCTGATGGCATCTTAATTGGCATGGGTGGTCAGAAGGCCTGGTGGCAGATGGGGTCATTTGTTAATCTAGCCAAATCAGGCAAGTTGAGACGAGCCATGAAGGGCATATTCGACCCCAGGTTGATGTGGGATGGGGCTGCGATGGGGGTGGGGTTTACATGTGCATAATGCATCTGCATGGATGGGGGTGCTTGCAGTTGAACCATTATGGATGGTCCAATGCCCCTAAGTGTTGTGGTTGGGATAGTATGAGTGGCGGGGGAATTTCCCCCATGTATGACCATAGGGGCAATGTAAGTGGATGGTCCACTACCCCCTATGTGGCAAGAGGGGCAGTGTGTGTGGAGGGACCACTACCCCCATGTACTGTAAGTGGGCCAGCTTGGTTGGCCACTATAGGTGGTGGAAACTAACTAATGACAGTCTGCATGACTATGCTTGGACCACTTCCCAAGTTGTGGGTGATAGGTTGTGATGTGGACATGGGTCCACTTGCTAAGGTTAAGCCAAAAAATGGATCCGGGTTCGCACTAGCCATGGGGCTTGATGGTGCGGTGTGGAGGTCTAGTTCACACTTATATGGGTCTGAATCAGAATTAGAGGCTGTGTGGCCCTCTGATGGTGTGGGAGATCATTGAGAGTGGCTTTGATGGTACTGATCGAGTGTTCCAAATGGTGGTGGTTCGCCTCTTAGGCCTGAGGAAGAGCGTGGAGGATCAATTGTGTTTGATTTAATGAATGAAACTAGTGGGAATGATATTTGGACCCTAGTTTCAATGGCTTCCTATTGGCTGAAGGCGGTCTCTCGGCCACCAAGACTACCGAAAGACAACGCTTGGCTTGTTCCTCATAGGTTTTTCTACTCAATCGGAAGGGGTCGTTTCCAATTTTGCTTGGAAATTCCTCTCAATGGCCAACTACTTTGGGGTTCCTATGGTACTCCTCACAATGAGTTTCTGGGCAGAGCCCAAGTACTTCCCATAGTTGCAGCAGTCAAGGAATTATGTCCTCAAAGACTGCAGAGTTGTTTGTACTTAGTGTAAATTAGTAAATTTTAAGGCTCACTCAACATCATGAACTGGGTTGGGTTAATTAGTTGGTGTGGTGTATTTGTTTTCTTATTTTTCCGGTATTTGGTTGCTGGAATATGGTTTATGAATTCATCATGGTAGATTTCATGTCATTGTGGTTGTGTATGCAGGCATAAATAAACAAAAATTGTGAATAAGTACAATGACTAACCTTGAATGTTTGCTGGCCTAACTAGACATCTACCTCCCATTGATATTCCTCTTCAACCAAGATAAGGTGTTGGGCTCTCAACACAATGGGACTAAGCCCATCTGTAGATCCTCATGTCACCTCCTGGATGCTAGGTTGGTCAACAGGGAGGACACTTAGCACCGTGAGAAGCCCTCCTTCTCTACCCCCTCTACCTTCCAGGTCACCCGGTTTTAATGGTTTGGAACAATATCATGGAGTTCCTAGATCTATACAAGATTTCCCTTTGTCGTATCCCAGAATACCCTAGAGGGTGATAACTGCGTAGAGGAGGAAGGGGAAGCAAGATCATTGATTTTAGGTTTATTTTAGTTAGGCTAGGTTCATTTCATTAAGCCCTTAACTTTTACTTAACATTTACACATTGTTCATGAAATAAATTGCTGAGAATAAAAACAGAAACTAAAATTAAACTAGTGTGGTGGGAAGAGGCAGCTGGGACACACTAACAGTCCTATGAAACTGAAATTTATTGTCTATTAAACTCAAATTAAAGTTATGTTTGACAAGCCGCACATTTCTGACCAAATCTGGCGAGGGTGCCGCAAGATTTTTTCAGAAATGAGCGAGGGGGTCGCACAGAATGCACAAATAGCCATGGACTAATTTTCTAGGCTGAATTCGCACTGATGAGGAGATTAAGTGCACC
The DNA here is from genome assembly GCA_001517045.1 of Pseudotsuga menziesii. Classification (NCBI taxonomy): domain Eukaryota; kingdom Viridiplantae; phylum Streptophyta; class Pinopsida; order Pinales; family Pinaceae; genus Pseudotsuga; species Pseudotsuga menziesii. Next base: position 183,302 of record LPNX011062644.1, read on the forward strand.
CTGGGTGCACCTTTTTTCTCATTAAGTGTGCCCCAGTCTCACCTTTTTCCCTGATAAGAGCGCCCTGCTCCGAATTGGGGGTTTTTTGTGAGACAGAGTTAGATCTGGTTGACATTAACTGGTACTATGGTCAACCTGACTTGATTTGGCCTAGAAGAGGCTTCGGCAGTGCTTAAAACAGGAAATAAATAGAATTTAAGATGGATTTAACATGAAATTTCTAAAAAACTAAGGTAAAAATTTTAAAAACTTGAAAATAAAAATTTTGAACCAGGGATCCTGTGGGATCGAAATGGTATGGTCGCCAGTTTTGTAGCAAGTATTTCTCCCTACTATAGCGGCAGGAATGGATTCCTTCTATCTAAAGGATAGAAGGATAGGTTCCACCATGGGTGGAATTGCAGAAAATAAAATAGAAATAGAAATGACAGAACAATAGACTAAACTAAGGCTAAGCTAGTGACAGAAAAAAATAGAAGCAATGTTGATGAACCCCTCTGCAAACACAGGTTAGGGTTCGTATTCAAAACCTGCAAACAAATCCTAAGCTATGATAAAACCTGCAAAACAATGTTGAAAAGAAACAAAACCTGCAAATGGGGACAAGGGTTAGAAAGCAAATCATATTAAACAACTAAGAAACAGAAATAAAACATGGTATACCTTCTTTAGTGGAAATGGGCCACCATGCCCAAGCTTGTGGAAGCACCTCTCTTGGTTGGGGAGCAATGGCTCAATGGGGATGGAGATGGAGGAGAGGGAGTGTGGGTGGTTTGAGAGGCAAAGGTCTCAAAGCATCCACGGGTAGCATAACAATAGGCAATGCGAGAAGTGTTTTGAGAGTGACCCCCCACCCTCCTTTTATAGATTTTCCAAAGGGTTTTAGGGTTTTAAGCCCTTGGTCAAGGCTTTAGCCCCTTTTTTGGTATTTTATCCCCTTTTGCCCTAACTTTAGCACCTTTTAGGGTTTTAGCCCCTTTTTTAGGGCTTTAGCTCCTAGGAGGCTATTTTGGGCTCCTTTTTTGGGGTTTTTAGCCCTTTTGCTTCATCCTTAGGCTATTTTGAGGGTGTGGGGATTTAATGGAGGGTTTAATGGAGTGATATGAGGGTTGTGAGATGGTGTCCTTGGGTGGTGTAGGCCATTGAGAGCTATGTGGGTGATTTTTGGGTTAACAGTTCTTGCCAGTTGGAGTGCTTGTTAGTTTTTCAACCAACCCTAGTTTTGAACCTACAGGAACTGGTTCTCCTTTCTTTGATAAACATGTAAGTCTGTAAATGACATTGTCAGATACCTGAATGGGTTTTTGAAAGTAGAATTTCCCATTGTGATAACGACTACGTCTTCATGTACCACATTTCTCAGTTTGATGTCTTGCATGAAATTCTTGATATGATCCTCAACAAGATATCTTTCATCATCATTAAACTTAGGGATCCATTTTTCTGGATTTTTAGGTAACTTATTATGTTGTCTATTAATGAAAATTGCATCCTGATCTAGCCACGGTCTATTTAGTTAATGTTTTTCCATTGGTCTTTCTTGCGAAGAAGAAGGGCTTGAGGATGTCTTACTGGCTGAATAGTCTTCAGATGGTGATGAAGATGAGATAGTAGGTGTTAGCACTCAAAATGTACCCAGGTTGCAAAAGTTAAACTCCAAGGTAATAGTAAAACCACTTTAGAAAGAAACTAGTATTTTCTTCCAGAGAGGGATCTCTCAATAAAGATTTAACAGGACCAGATGTAAAATAACATTTAAATATTTGTATGTATGGCTGAAACAATCACATAACCATTGGGCATGGAGTCACATATAATATAAAGGTATCACAAAGACATGTACATGAGATTCATCAAAGGCAAGATAATCACATCATCACAGTCATTCAAATTAATCCAAGTGAAACAGAAGAGATGAGGAAACAACCCATTAATACAGAGCACCAACAAGGATGAGTTCTATATCAACTTTAGTAGAAAATGTATAAAATATCTGAAATGATGACTAGAGCATAAACATATGAATTCCAATCATCTAACGCTATATTTCAGATATGAGGAAGAAACAAAATGAACTATTACACTGGGAAAATACGATTACACAAAGAAAGAAGCACAGACTGTAATATCAATGACATAGGAATCTCTGGCAAAAAATCATGCATTTACTTTTTTATTCAAAAATAGATATGTTCTCCAAAATTCTTCCACAACATGATGGGTTCCAACCCTCATCTCATAAAAAAGATGCAAATATATACATAAAATAATAGGTCTTCCAAGAAGATCAATAACTGAATGATCGGCTTAATTTAGAGTTTTGTAACTGAATGCCTAACTTCTAGGAATGAATTACAACACCAATCCTAACAGATCATAAAGTAAAAATCATCTTGATGATGGGTCCTCGCCCAGTCAGCTCCACGTCCTTGCTTAGTCAGCTCCTTGGTGTATGCCACTTGTTTCTAGGAATGAAGAATGTACTTTGTCTTTCCAAACCGCTCCATGGATTTCCACTGTTCTGCGCTTGGGGTATCACACTCCATCATTTCCCGAATTGATACTTCGAGCTCCATGTAGGCCTCGTATGATACCTTGGGTAACCCTTTTCTACCAAGCAGGAATTTTTGGAAAATCTGGAAATCCTCTGTTAACATATCTACAATAGTTTTCCCTGTTAAGATTTTCTCCAAATCGTTAAATTTAGAGTGGTCCATGTGGCACTGAACAAGGAAGTTATGATAGTGTTCCTGTTAGAACATCTGTCCCTCCACATCCCATAATGAAGGCAATCCATCCTCGAACAGCTCCTTAAAATTCTGTTTAAAATTATTAACCTACAAAAGCAATTCTTCTTATCTGTCTCGGACCGTCTTCATCAAGTGATGCTTGTGGATGAACCTCTTTTCCCACAGCACTATTGATATTCTGTCTTTTATCCCCATCTCATGCAATTTCGAATAGGTCAGTGAATTTAGAAAATTTAGTGTGTTCTGGGCTGTAACAACAGGTCTTTTCTCCATGTGTTCATTTACCAGCTTTAATCTCTGGTGGGCTAAATTTATCAGTATATTCAGATCATCAATAAAATTTAGATAGTGCCAGAATTTGGTAATCTCTATAGACAAGGTATCCCAAATGATATGTTTTCCCCCTTGGAGAGGGCCTTTCCCGATGATTTTCTCCTTTAGCTCGTTGAGTTTTTTCTACAACTGATTTCTGTCCTGCAGTATTTGTTTTTTACTTTCACTCACTTTGGTCAATTCAGCTTTTATCCTTTCATTCTCTTCCTTCAATTCTTTAATTGCTTCATCTTTTAAGCTTACTTGGGACATAGGCACCAATAAATCATCTGCAAAGAAATAATCCAGTGGCTTTTCAATATTCACGAGGGACAAATCTTCACCGGTGGGGGTCTGACTCATTAACTCCTCCATAATTTCCTTCTCATCATTTTGATCCTTTTTCATTAAGGAAATTTGAGACAACAGTTCACTTCTTTTAGCCACCCACCTGTCTTTTTCTTCCTGTAGATCCCCAACTCTTCCTTTGTACTGCATCATCTCTTGATGGACCTTATATTTTTCCTCTTAGAGAGCCAATAACTTAGAGGACTGAACATGTTCAGCACCTGGGATCTTCAGCTTTTTCTTTAGGACCTGGAGTGCATTGTCTTTTTCTTCTAACATCCTTCTAACTGCCTGGGTATTGTCGGAACTAACAATATATGTCTGTAGCTTCTTGATCTGAATAATATTTGCTTTATTCTCAACTCTTTCATGCTTCAATTGAATTTCTAATTTGTCTATCAAAACTTGCAACTTATTAATCCTTACCATAGCTTGTAATAAGTCTGATTAAATGATATCACTGGTTTGTTTGTGAAGTTGTATCTTATCCGGAGTACTGATTTTGTCCAGCCGGATCTCCATTTCAGACATCTTCTTGTCATTTACCATAGCCATCTTAAATGTATTTCTCTCAGCATCTATGGCAGAAACTAGAGAAGTTTTTGAACTGTACAAATTTCTTACTCGGGGGAGCAAATTTCTGGTCTCTTCCAGAGACTGTTTTCTCTTTTCCATATAGCTGGCTTTGAGTTCTTCCTTTGACTTAAATATCAGGCTTGACTCTGAACTGTCTATATCACCTTCCACATTTTTAAAGGAGAACTGATTTACTTACACAACTTTCATCGAAATTAGGGCAACCTTTTTGAAACCATCAGAGATTTCATCATTTACAATTTCACCACCTTCAAGCAGCTTTGCTTTTTTGTGGGATCCTTCTTCGTCCAATTCCATATTCTCAATCTCAGAGAGACTTCTCTTAATTACAATGTTAGTATTTTCTGATACTGTAATTGGTGCAGCATGTGGATCTTCCTTGAGCTGTAACAGATTGGCTATTTCAGCCAGATTTTCAACAGACTGGTGCTCAAATGGCTTATTCTTGTTGGCTTATTTCCTTAGGGATATAACATGATGTGGATCATAATTCACTTTTGATTCCTTCTAGAAATCCATATTCTCCAGCAATTTCTCTATGAATACCAAGGCGCCTTTACTTTTAAAAATGAAAGAGCCGACTTTAGGTGGAAATTTAATGTTTGAAGACTTTTTGAAAGCCCCAAAATGCTCTTCTTCAGATAGCAACCTCTACCTCATAAATTCAAGTGCAAAAATCCTCAGAGTTAAAAAGGCAGTTCACCTGTAAGGCTGACCTGTAAACCCATATATTCTTAACACAGTGTAATCCCTATACAGAAACCAGTCTCCAACCCGATATTCAGGTGAATATTGCATTAAACATTTCATTTCATCCAAAACACGGGGCAAATCCTCATCAAACAACATTTTTTACATTTTCAACATGATTGAACTAGCAAATTTGAACATGTTGATTTGCTTGGGCAAATCAAAAGAGCATAGAGTACTTAAAAACTTCAACTCAGTGACATTGGAGCATAACAGAATATTAAGCAAGTAGGTCTAAAACCTAAAGAACCGAACTTTTGGAAACTCAGTTAACTGAAGATGGATTGCTTCAGCTAGATACTCATCAAAATTAAACACAGGAAATGGCTGGGATTCAGGGCTCAAGGAACTTATTCTTAATAAAAAACCAAGGATGACATCGCCTACATGACAATCATCGACCAGACCCAATACTTGACAAACCAGAGATACGACCATTTGGACTTCATTTTTGAAAATGTGCACAGGATAGGGTAGGAAAAAACCATCAAGGGATTGACCTTCTTTTAGAATATTAGACAGGAAATGATAGCGATTCTTAGTTTCACATTTCTTGTAAAAATCAGCCAAGACCGACTCGTTTATCGACTCACGACTAACAGGGTAATTTTTAGGCAAACTGAGATTTTCTCTGATGACTGTGGCATCAATTTTACAAAGTATTCTGGACGCAGACCGACTCACAATTATTCTCTGGGAGGGAGAGTAGTTTACAGCACACCACTCTACAAATTCTGGGAAGTGGAGGGTTTTCTCGAGAGCGAAGTAATACAAGAAATATTTACAGACATTTAATACATCGTTCCCTTGTGAGTTATAATACCACAATTTATCCTTACTGACAGACACGCTCCCTACGGATAGGAAGGGGTCGCACACACTCCTATCTCTGTCCACTAAAAAATCTTCCCTGTCATCTACAACCTGACCAAACACTTGAATTTCTTTCCCTTGGTCCATTACTTAATTTAAAATGGTAGTTCGGATGGGGGAAATATAGGGTTTAAACCTTACCTGATTGACTGTAGAGGCGCATGCTTGAAGCGTGTCCGAAACTGACAAATGGAAGCTGATGAATCAGCTAGTCCTTTTCACCCTTCCCGAGAGGATAAAATAACCATGAGAGAATTCAACCTTGCTTTTATGGGACCCACTCTGGAATATGCTTTGAGCGGTTTTCCATAACCACTTTTGTCTTCGGAGTCTATCACATTCAGCCACGTGGACCGATGGTTTATATTCCGCGACCACCATCTATTTCTATCTACCACGCACTTCCATTCTCCGGATTCATTCAAGGCCATTGATTTGTTTCCTTTTTAATTTACAACCCTTGGATCACGTGCCACATACCTTGTTCCGCCGGGCATCTTGGTAGTAAACAACGTGCAAGTCTCCACCTCGGAGTCATTCCCAGCCATCGATGAAATTGACCTTATCTCTCCACCATTAGATCTAGAAGCGAATACTCGATTCCGCTGAGCTTCTCGCTATTAACCTTTGCGCAACTTGATGCTCCAGAATCGACCACGGCCATCGATGTGGTTGACCCTTATTTGTCAGCCGTCAGATCGGGTGACACCTACCAAATTCCACTGGGCTCCATTATTTTAACCATCACGCAAGTTTATGTTCCGAAATTCTCCACCGCCGTTGATCCACTTCGCCTTTAATTTTCAGCCGTCAGATCAACCGCCACATAACTAATTCTGCCGGGCACTTTGGATATATCTACCATGCAAGTTTTGGCTTCGGAATTACCCCTGACCATCGATGTGATATGCCTTCATCTTGCCACCATTGGATCGAGTGGTATGTACTTGATTCTACCGGGCTCTATTTCCTTAATCAACATGCGACTTTGCAAGGCAGATTAATTATAGACTGTGCATTTGCTCGAACAGGATCGACAGCCATTGATCTGTGTACCTTATTAAACGCCCAGACATACTTTATCTTCCTCATACTTTTAGACAACGGACCTAGTATTAGGCCATTGATTGTCGACTTTTCATTCTGCACCATTGGATCTTTGATAACATGATCGATTTTTTGCCTATCATCATGCTCTTAGAATATATCCTCTAACCAAGGTTCGACAAACAACTTATTATTTCTCCTTCATCATGGTTTTTTCATCCTCCAGCTAAATAACTGTGTTAACAACTGGCTCCATCTGGGGATGATATCCTCCCTGTGAGGTATCAAAGGACTCGTAGACCAGGTGCCTTCTTTTGATTTTTCATAACAACTTGTATGAAACTCATCTTTTGCTTTTTTGTAGATATATCATTTTTATGTATTTTTAGAAAATGAATGGTAAGCCTCCTGAATCTTAGGGCTTTCACTGCGAGCTTCAAAAACACTCGGATTACCATTCACATTGACTTGTGAAGGAAATAAATATGTACAGTCTATGGTACAAATTTTACCTTCTCCCTCAAGATAGGTAGCGTTTCAGATACCTACCATTTATAGGGTTGCTTTCCAAAAGAACCCCATTTGTATATTCCAGTAAAAATGCATTTTTCCGTATGTATCCAGTAACAACATAAGGTCCTACCCACATAGGATCAAATTTTCCATGCTTGTCTTCATTAGGAGCATCCCACTTTAAAACCAGGTCCACAATTTGAAACTGCTCTTCCTTGACTCTTCTGTCAAAAGTATTTTTCATTTTCTCCTGATGTGACTGCACTTTCTCATAAGCCTTGTTTATTCGTTCCTCTAGTGCAATGATCTGATTTATCCTTCGTTGTATGTGATTTGGTTCTTCTTGCTGATCTTGGAAATATCTCATGACTGGTACCCCTAGTGATTCCGAAAAAACCACTTTAGCCCCATACACCATTTGGAAAGGAGACATGCCAATCGCCCTTTTAGTCAGCCCATAGAGCATATTTTAGTTTGGTGTGCCATGACCTCTTATTATCTTCCAACAGCTTCTTAATGATCCTTACCAGGATTTTATTTGAATATTCAGCTAACCCATTTCCTTGAGGATAATAGGCCATTGAATGATTGAGACTTATGTGATACTTATGACAAAAATTTATCATTTTCCTAGATTTGAAAGCAGCTGCATTATCTGTCACTATCCTTTTTGGGCACCCGAATCGAGCCAAGATGTTGTCTTCAAGAAACTCCATAATTACATTTTTAGTGGCTCTCCTGGTAGGAATTGCTTCTATCCATTTAGTAAAATAGTCTATAGCTATCAAAATCCACTTGTGCTGACCTGATGAATTGGGATTTATTTCACCAATAAAATCCAATCCCCACTGCTGGAATGGAGCTTCAACTGTGATTGGGTTCAAAGGGAGAGGTAATACCTTTCTCTTACCGTAAAAAATTTGGCATTGATGACATTTACTAATTTCTTTATAGACATCTGAAAATAGTGTAGGCCAGTAATAACCTGCTCTTAGGATTTTGTTCGCAGTCACCTTCCAAGAATGATGCCCTCCACAATATCCCTGATGAAATTCTTTAGTAATTTGCTGAGCTTCATCCTCCAAAAGACAATTCAGCAACACTCCTCCAGGATCTTTCCAATAAAGATATCGATTTATGATGCAAAACTTAGCAGATTTTAACTTTACAGATCTCGCTCTTGATTTACTTAATCCTTCTGGCACTTGCAAATTTCGGAGGACATACACAATGTCAGAATACCATGGAGATGCTACGAAATCAACCATTACATCTATCTTCGTATCCAACTGATTAGACTGGTGAGACAAAAAATTGATTTGCAAAGATTCACAATTTGAATTTGTCATCATTTTTTCCAAACCTTGTCCTTTAACCAGCTTTGTGGGATTTATTTCTATATCATACTCAAGTAATGTAGCAATCCATCTTGCCCTCCTACCTTCTGGATCTGGTTGCGTCAAAATTTCTTTCACTGTAGCAGTTGGAACGTGCGCAATTATATGTGAATGCAAAACATATATCCTGAAATATTTTAATGCTTTGACTAAAGCATATGCCTGCTTTTCCATGATGTCATATTTCAATTCTCCTTCTCGTAACATTTTACTGAAAAAGGCTATGGGTTGTTCCAGATTTTCATCATTTTTCTGCAATAGTACTGCTGCTATGGTATGTTCCGAGGCATATGAGAATACTGAAAAGTATTTGTTAAAGTCTGGACTTACCAACATAGGAGCTTCTGAAATTGCTTTCTTGATTTCCCAAAAAGATTCCCTAGCTTCTGTATTCCACTTTATTTCATGACCCTTTTTTAACATGTTTGTAATATTCATCAGAATCTCAGCAAAGCTAGGTACAAATATTCTCAAGAAATTTACCTACCCCAGGAATGATTGTATCTCCTTTTTTCTTCTAGGCTCTCCAACCTTCAAAATCACACTTACCCGTTCAGGATCAATCTTGATGCCATCTTTAGAAATTATATGCCCTAGGAGTTTCCCTTCTTCTAATGCAAAATTAGATTTCTTCGGATTCAAAGATATACCATATTTTCTGCACTTCATGAAAACCTTCTCCAAATGATGCAAATGCTCTCTATCAAACTTTGAATAGACTATGATATCATCCATACAAATTACCACATAAATCCCAATTTCTCCCGCAAAGGCAATATCCATAGCTCTCTGGAAAGTAGCTCCTGCATGCATCAGTCTAAAAGGCATTTTTGCATACATGAAAGTGCCTTAAGGTGTGGTGAAAGCAGTCTTCTCTTGGTCTTTAGGTAGCACCTTGATTTGATTATAACCAGAGAAACCATCCAACATTGAAATCCTCTCAGCTCCTACCACCTGCTGTAGTATATGATCCATTTTTGGTAAAGGATAATTATCTTTCATAGAGACCTTATTCAAATTGCAGAAGTCTATACACAATCTTATCTCTCCATTTTTCTTTCTGACAGGTACCAGGTTTGCAACCCATTTAGAGAACCTGAGTGTTACAATGATCTTAGCATCAAACAACTTCTTTATTTCCTTCTCAATGACAGGGAGCAATTTAGGGTTTATCCTCCTGAGTTTCTATTTGAAAGGTTTTTCCCCAGGATTTATAGGAATAGTGTGATGTATGATAGATGTATCATATTCTTTAAGGTCTTCATAACTCCAAGCAAACACATCTGTATACTTCTTCATTAACTTCACATACTCTTCTTTCTCCCTTTCAGGCAATTTCTTGGACAATTTTATGAATTTAGGATTTTCTTCAGTACCAATATTCTTATCTTCTACAGCATCTCCAACAGGTTTTACTTTGGGATTCTTGGCAACGTCATTTTGATCAAAAAGCTTTTCTAAGGGGATTAGGCCTCTTGGTATGAAATTATTTTTCAGTTGGATAATATCCTTACCTCCCAGGGTTTTTCTTAGCTTTTTACCATCTTCTTCTTCTATCTAATTTTCTTCATCATCCTCAAAGGTTTCATCATTATCATTTTCAGTGTCAAAATGAGTATTTACGAATTCTCTTGACAATTCTAAAAATCTTCTGATCTGCATGTCATCTTCAAAAACCTGCCAATATTTGGAATTATCGGGAATAGATGGTCTATTCACCATTTCAATCTGGTATTCCTTCTGACCAGCCATAGGAGTATCAAATTTTCCAGCAACCACGGCCAAAGAATCAGCTACCAAATTGTCAATTCTGGGAACTACCTGAACTGTATGCTCCGTAAAAAAGTTTCCCAACATATCCCATACTTCATTTCTGTAATCCCTCATATGTGGATGCCTGGTTTGATAACTGTCATTTACCTGATTTATTACCAATTCTGAATCTCCCAAGACCCTTATTTTTTGAGCTCCGAAGTCCTTCAAAGCGTGCAATCCAAGTAACAAAGCTTCGTATTTGGCCACATTATTTGTACATTCAAACATCAACTTATATGACAAAGCTCTGAAATCATGAATAGGAGAAATTGTCTACACACCAGCTCCAGCACCAGTTTTTGCAACAGATCCATCAAAATATATAATCCACTGCCCTTCTCTATTTTGCTTTGCCTCCAAAGCATCCTGTTCTATCCCTTCGTTTTCTTTATTCTCCTCGGACTTTTTCTGTAAGGATTCTTCTACATCATGTGGAACATCATCATTAAAGAAAATGGAGGACCCCAAATAAGTGTCAACAGCATAAATGTGATGAATCTCAGGTTTATCTTGACTGCTTACTACATATGGAGTTCTCTTTTCACTATATAAGCTTTTGCTTCCATCTTGGATAGGGATTGTGGCATACGACATATCCATCTACAAACTGCCCTTCAATTTGGAAGTCTAGGGTCTTGACAATAGGACCCCAAACTTTGGTGGGATATCTGCTACCACCACATCCATAACTATAGTTTTAGAAGGCAATTTGTTTAGGGTCACCACCATGTCTTTAATTAATCCAAGGCATTTAACTCTTTTAGAATCAAAAGAGTACAGATCTTTGTAAGGTCTTGTTACTTCCAATCCCATGCTTTCTACCACCCCTTTGGGCATTAGATTGTGTGATGCCCCAGAATCCAACATAGCATTATGGACCACTTTGTCATGCACATTCAGGCTCAAATAGAACGGAGGAACCTCTTCACCTTCCATATTTTCAACTTTTGGTCCGAATGAAATAGCTGGACTGTCATCATTCAGTTCCAAAATGTCAGACTTCCATTCACCTTGATTCCTGACCATTTTCGTGATGGTATCCCTGTATTCATTATTTCTCAACAATTCATTGAACGGAACAGAAATCTTTAGTTTTGAAAGCTTATTCTGTAAATTAAAACTAGCACCAATCTTTTCCACATCAACCGGAGTCTCCTTCTTTATTATTCTATCCTTTTGTACATCATTTTCAACCTCTTTATTTACAAAAGGCTCTTTTTGTAGTTCTTTTCCTTTTTTTACATTCAAAGAACTAGAGGAAGGTTGATTTGGGTTTGCCTTCCCTTTATTTATGAGGACATCCCTGTTCCTCAATCTGATTTTCCTCTGCACATTGTCCATAGCATGTAAATATCCTCTTTGATACAGTTCATTCTCCTTTTCAATTTCTTCATTTCCACCTTCTTGTTCAAACATGTTATGCTCCTCTTCAGTAAGATATATTTCTGAATCCTGTTCTCCAAACAGATGAATCTCATTTTCAGGGGGGTCTTCTTCGTCATCAAAATAATTTTCAGGGAAAGGTGGACGAATGGGTTGTTCTTCTTGGTTTCTTGGATTTATTTGGTCTCTCTATCTATTTTGGGGAGGAACATGGGGATTTGGTCTTCTGAAATTTGGATTCCTGATTTGGGGATCCCCTTACTCTCTATTGAAAGGCCTAGTATCCATAGTTAATTTATCCATCAACTTTTCCATGGTTTTCAACATCATTTCAAATTTAACATCAGCAGAAGGGGATGAAGTAGAAGGCAAATTCTCTTCTTTCCTCCTCCTATCCAAATCTCTATGCTTCATTTTTCCACTTACCATCATGTTAGCTTCCACTTCTAGGGCATCAGTAAACATGGCAGCAAGAGTTGCCAATTTCCTCTTTCGCAAAGAGAAGGAAAAATCATTATCAAAGGCCCCAACATAATGTAGCTTGGCAGCTATAGGAGAAGGTTTTATATCTTCTGGAATAGAGTTGTAAGCCCTCATGAATCTACTTGAGAATTCATGAACAGACTCGAAACCCCCTTTTTTAAGACTGTTAAACTAAGAAAAAAGCTGCAGAGGATTATGTTTATCATCCCACCTATCCAGGAAAGCAGTTTGGAAAGCCTGAAAATTCAGTATAGACGCATTTGGAAAATCTTTGAACCATTTCTTTGCCTCTCCTGACAAACTTTGGGCAAATAACCGCATTTTAACATCATGATAATCAACTTCTTCTAAGTCAATAAAATCCTCAAATTTGGCAACATGTTGTTTTGCATTTATATCACCCTCTCCATCAAAGAAGGAAATTCTCTGGGAATAGTTCTAAGGGAGATCATGTAATACAGCAGGCAGACGCAAGGGAGCAAATCTAGCGGCCATTGGTTTGGGTGGATTCACAGGAAGTGAAGAACTTTGAGTACTTCGAGAGGTGGAGGTTTCAACTTTAGTGTTTTGTTGCAAGTCCCTCCAGAGGGAATCTAACAGATAATACTCTAACCTACAAGGATTAAGCTCAGTATTTTTAAGGTCAGATTTAGATTTTAGTCCTCAACAGGTTTTTTACAGTATCAACTTCCCATTCTAGATTAATATAGGAAAATTGTGATGATGATGGGCCGAACAAAGGAAAATATAGATTTTATTTATTTTTTCTCTTAAACAACTTTTCTGGATCTTCAAAACTTTTCAATACTTTAGTATCAGAGTTACCTTGCATGTGTCTTCTCGAAGCCAGAATGACTCTTGTAAGTTCAGTAGAAAAGTCTCACAGTGGAGTCGCCAGGGAAAATGTACAACCTTATTTTCTTTTCAAAATTCTTGTTTGCCCACATAAATCTTTCTTAAATTTGTCGTTCTCCCAGGGCAGATATGCTCATTCATGTCCCCAGCAATGGCGCCAGTTTGTTAGCACTCAAAATGTACCCAGGTTGCAAAAGGTAAACTCCAAGGTAACAGCAAAACCACTTTAGAAAGAAACTGGTATTTTCTTCCAGAGAGGGATCTCTCAATACAGATTTAACAGGACCAAATATAAAATAACATTTAAAGATTTGTATGTATGGCTGAAACAATCACATAACCATTGGGCATGGAGTCATATATAATATAAAGGTATCACAAAGAAATGTACATGAGATTCATCAAAGGCAAGATAATCACGTCATCACAGTCATTCAAATTAATCCAGGTGAAACAGAAGAGATGAGGAAACAGCCCATTAATACAGAGCACCAACAAGGATGAGTTCTATATCAACTTTAGTAGAAAATGTATAAAATATATGAAATGATGAATAGAGCATAAACATATTAATTCCAATCATCTAACGCTGTATTTCAGATACGAGGAAGAAACAAAATGAAGTGTTACATTGGGAAAATACGATTACACAAAGAAAGAAGCACAAACTGTAATATCAATGACACAGGAATCTCTGGAAAAAACTCATGCATTTAATTTTTTATTCAAAAATAGATATGTTCTCCAAAACTCTTCCACAACATGATGGGTTCCAACCCTCATCTCATAAAAAAGATGCAAATATATACATAAAATAATAGGTCTTCTAAGAAGATCAATAACTGAATGATCGGCTTAATTTAGAGTTTTGTAACTGAATCCCTAACTTCTAGGAATGAATTACAACTCCAATCCTAACAGATCATAAAGTAAAAATCATCTTGATGATGGGTCCTCACCCAGTCATCTCCATGTCCTTGCTCAGTCAGCTCCTTGGTGTATGCCGCTTGTTTCTAGGAATGAAGAATGTACTTTTTCTTTCCAAACCTCTCCACGGCTTTTCACTGTTCTGCGCTTGGGGTATCACACTCCATCATTTCCCAAATTGATACTTCAAGCTCCATGTAGGCCTCGTATGATACCTTGGGTACCCCTTCTCTGACAAGCAGGAATTTTTGGAAAATATGGAAATCCTCTGTTAACATATCTACAATAGTTTTCCCTGTTAATCTTTTCTCCAAATCATTAAATTTGGAGTGGTCCATGCGGCACTAAACAAGGAATTTATGATAGTCTTCCTGTGAGAACATTCGTCCCTCCACATCCTAGAATGAAGGCAATCCATCCTCGAATAGCTCCTTAAAATTCTGTTTAAAATTATTAACCTGCAAAAGCAATTCTTCTGATCTGTCTCGGACCGTATTCATCAAGTGATGCTTGTGGATGAACCTCTTTTCCCACAGCACTATTCATATTCTGTCTTTTATCCCCATCTCATGCAATTTCTGATAGGTCAGTGAATTTAGAAAATTCAGTGTGTTCTGGGCTGTAACAAGAGGTCTTTTCTCCATGTGTTCATTTACCAGGTTTAATCTCTGGTGGGCCAAATTTATCAGTATATTCAGATCATCAATAAAATTTAGATAGTGCCAGAATTTGGTAATCTCTATAGACAAGGTATCCCAAATGATATGTTTTTCCCCCTGGAGAGGGCCTTTCCCGATGATTTTCTCCTTTCGCTCGTTGAGTTTTTTCTGCAACTAATTTATGTCCTGCAGTATTTGTTTTTTACTTTCACTCACTTTGGTCAATTCATATTTTATCCTTTCATTCTCTGCCTTCAATTCTTTAATTGCTTCATCTTTTAAGCTTACTTGGGACATAGGCACCAATAAATCATCCGCAGAGAAATCATCCAATGGATTATCAATATTCACGATGGACAAATCTTCACCGGTGGGGGTCTGACTCATTAACTCCTCCATAATGTCCTTCTCATCATTTTGATCCTTTTTCATTAAGGAAATTTGAGACAACAGTTCACTTCTTTCAGCCTCCCACCTGTCTTTTTCTTCCTGTAGCTCCCCAACTCTTCCTTTGTACTCCATCATCTCTTGATGGACCTTATCTTTTTCCTCTTGGAGAGCCAATAACTCAGAGGATTGAACATGTTCAGCACCTAGGATCTTCATCTTTTTCTTTAGGACCTGGAGTGCATTGTCTTTTTTTTCTAACATCCTTCTAACTGCCTGGGTATTGTCAGAACTGACAATAACTGTCTGTAGCTTCTTGATATGAATAATATTTTCTTTATTCTCAACTCTTTCATGCTTCAATTGAATTTCTAATTTGTCTATCAAAACTTGCAACTTATTAATCCTTACCATAGCTTGTAATAAGTCTGAGTAAATGATATCACTGGTTTGTTTGTGAATTTGTATCTTATCCGGAGTACTAATTTTGTCCATCCAGATCTCCATTTCAGACATCTTGTTGTTGTTTACCATAGCCATCTTAAATGTATTTCTCTCAGTATCTCTGGCAGAAACTAGAGAAGTTTTTGAACTGTACAAATTTGTTACTCGAGGGATCAAATTTCTGGTCTCTTCCAGAGACTATTTTCTCTTTTCCATATAGCTGGATTTGATTTCTTCCTTTGACTTAAATATCGGGCTTGACTCTGAACTGTCTGTATCACCGTCCACATTTTTAAAGGAGAACTGATTTATTTGCGCAGCTTTCATCGGAATAAGGGCAACCTTTTTGAAACCATCAGAGATTTCATCATTTACAATTTCACCACCTTCAAGCAACTTTGCTTTTTTGTGGGATCCATCTTCATCCAATTCCATATTCTCAATCTCAGAGAGACTTCTCTTAGTTACAATGTTAGTATTTTCTGATACTGTAATTGATCCAGCATGTGGATCTTCCTTGAGCTGTAACAGATTGGCTATTTCAGCCAGATTTTCAACAGACTGGTGCTCAAATGGCTTATTCTTATTGGCTTGTTTCCTTAGGGATATAACATGATATGGATCATAATTCACTTTTGATTCCTTCTATAAATCCATATTCTCCAACAATTTCTCTATGAATACCAAGGCGCCTTTACTTTTAAAAATGAAAGAGCCGACTTTAAGTGGAAATTTAATGTTTGAATACTTTTTGAAAGCCCCAAAATGCTCTTCTTCAAACAGCAACCTCTGCCTCATAAATTCAAGTGCGAAAATCCTCTGAATTAAAAAGGCAGGTAACCTGTAAGGCTGACCTGTAAACCAATATATTCTTAACACAATGTAATCCCTATACAGAAACTAGTCTCCAACCCAATATTCAGGTGAAGATTGCATTAAACATTTCATTTCATCCAGAACACGGGGCAAATCCTCATCAAACAACATTTTTTACATTTCCGACATGATCGAATTAGCAAATTCAAACATGTTGATTTGCTTGGGAAAATCAGAAGAGCATAGAGTACTTAAAAACTTCAACTCAGTGACATTGGAGCATAACAGAATATTAAGCAAGTAGGTCTGAAACCTAAAGAACCGAACTTTTGGAAACTCAGTTAACTGAAGATGGATTGCTTCAGCGAGATACTCATCAAAATTAAACACAGGAAATGGCTGGGATTCAGGGCTCAAGGAACTTATTCTTAATAAAAAACCAAGGATGACATCGCCTACATGACAATCATCGACCAGACCCAATACTTGACAAACCAGAGATACAACCATTTGGACTTCATTTTTGAAAATGTGCACAGGATAGGGTAGGAAAAAACCATCAAGGGATTGACCTTCTTTTAGAATATTATACAGGAAATGGCAGCAATTCTCAGTTTCATAATTCTTGTAAAACTCAGCCAGGACCGACTCATTTATCGACTCACGACTAACAGGGTAATTTTTAGGCAAACTGAGATTTTCTCTGATGACTGTGGCATCAATTTTACAAAGTATTCTGGACGCAGACCGACTCACAATTATTCTCTGGGAGGGAGAGTAGTTTACAGCACACCACTCTGGAAATTCAAGGAAGTGGAGGGTTTGCTTGAGAGCGAAGTAATACAAGAAAGATTTACAGACATTTAATACATAGTTCCCCTGTGATTTATAATACCAAAATTTATCCTTACTGACAGACATGCTCCCTATGGATAGGAAGGGGTCGTACACACTCCTATCTCTGTCCACTAAAAACTCTTCCCTGTCATCTACAACCTGACCAGACACTTGAATTTCTTTCCCCTGGTCCATTACTTAACTTAAAATGGTAGTTCAGACGGGGGAAATAAAAGGTTTAAACCTTACCTGATTGATTGTAGAGGCACGTGCTTGAAGCGAGTCCGAAACTGACAAATGGAAGCTAACGAATCGGCCAGTCCTTTTCACCCTTCCCGAGCGGATAAAATAACCATGAGAGAAGTCAACCTTGCTTTTATAGGACCCACTCCGGAATATGCTTCGAGCAGTTTTCCATAACCACTTTTGTCTTTGGAGTCTATCACGTTCAGCCACATGGATAGATGGTTTATATTCCGCAGCCACCATCTATTTCTATCTACCGCGCACTTCCATTCTCTGGATTCATTCAAGGCCATTGATATGTTTCCTTTTTAATTTACAACCCTTGGATCACGTGCCATGTACCTTGTTCCGCCGGGCATCTTGGTAGTAAACAACGTGCAAGTCTCCACCCCGTAGTCATTCCTAGCCGTCGATGAAATTGACCTTATCTCTCCACCGTTAGATCTAGAAGCGAATACTCGATTACGCTAAGCTTCTCGCTATTAACCTTCACGCAACTTGATGCTCCAGAATCGACCACGGCCGTTGATGTGATTGACCCTTATTTGTCAGCCATCAAATCGGGTGATACCTATGAAATTCCGCTGGGCTCCGTTATTTTAACCATAACGCAAGTTTATGTTCCGGAATTGTCCACCACCGTTGATACACTTCGCCTTTAATTTTCAGCCGTCAGATCAATCGCCACATAACTAATTCTGCCAGGTGCTTTGGATATATCTGCCGTGCAAGTTTTGGCTCGGAAATTACCCCTGACCATCGATGTGATATGCCTTCATCTCACCACCATTGGATCGAGTGGTATGTGCTTGATTCCACCGGGCTCTATTTCCTTAATCAACATGCGGCTTCGCAAGGCAGATTAATTAGAGACCGTGCATCTGCTCGAACAGGATCGACAGCCATTGGTCTGTGTACCTTATTAAACGCCCGGACATACTTTATCTTCCTCGTACTTTTAGACAGTGGACATAGTATTAGGCCATTGATTGTCAACTTTTCATTCCACACCATTGGATCTTTGATAACATGATCGATTTTTTTTCCTATCATCATGCTCTTAGAATATATCCTTTAACCAAGGTTCGACAAACAACTTATTATCTCTCCTTCATCATGGTTTTTTCATCCTCCAGCTAAATAACTATGTTAACAGTAGGTGTAGGTGGTGCCCCACTAGATTATATGTTGGGCTTGGCACTGTCCTAAATGTGATTCATATCTTCGAACAATAGGTTGGTTTGTACCTCAAAGAGTAATCCCTCTTGATATCTATTTTTGGTTAATGATACTAACAGTTGAATTCTCAATGGAAAAGGGTTGGGATAAGGATTTTTTGAGGTTCCAAGTTATTTCAGCCATTTGTTCTACCCTGGAAGTGATATTCCTAGTGATTTTCCTCAACTTTTGGAGATTTAAAGGCCCTCTGTTTGGTGAGACAAAGATCATATTAGGTCTTCTATTAACTTGTTCTAGTATAGGTGTAGTAGGGACCGTGGCCTTATTTTTTGTTGGTTGTACTACTGATGTAGACTCTTGGTCTTAGATTCTTATAATAACTGGTGATAAGGGTGGAGGAGGTTTTCTAGTGCTTTGTTTAGGCATGATTAATCATGGCCTTCCCTCTAGCACCATTTTTTGATACCTCAGATTGTAATTGCTAGAAAAACTAAGAGGCAATCAACAGGAGGAGAAATTCCAACCTGAAAGGATTCAAAAAAATCCACGTAGATATGGTTCTATCCCCAATTTGTTTGGGATGAATGAATCCTATGGATATGACACCTCCATGGGAAGAATGTGTTCAGATCCAAATGGATCTTTTCTTCCTTTGTGGAAGATCTGAAAGTGTGAAGTAAAAGTAATTTATCTATCTAACTAAAATGAAACTATGAATGTTTAATAGTCTATAGTAGAACAATTATATTAGCATGCTTGACAAATTTTGATCCACTCTATAAACATATAAACCAAATTTAATCTTTCCAAATTTGAATAAAACAAAAACAATTACAATTGCATCATTTTATCCAAAGAATTTAAGCGCATAATTGTTCTAACGGAGAAACACTAATTGAAAAATAAGCATTTCATAAGAGTGCTTGTTTATTAGTTGCAATAGAAAGTATATGAATTAAACAAATAAATGTATTTAATGCATAATTAACACATTAACTAAGTAATGAAAAATCAAGACAAATATTAGTGTGTCTAGTAATAATGCAACATATAATACGGATATCATAAAGATAAAAGAATAACCAAGATTCACCAAAGAAATTTAATGAATAACCAAAACATGGAAAAAGAAAATAACTGGATTTTATTAAGAGTGTAACAAATTATAGTTCTACAAAAATACAGAGTATCTCCATTATTTCCCTTGTGGTTTCTTCTCCTATCGTTCTCTAGGGTCACTCCTCCTAGATCTATTAAATTATTGAACCATTGATCTAGAGGAAAATGAGAGAAATTGAGAGGTGAATTATGCAGTGGAATATCAAGATCAGTGTACAATGAACTCGACAAATTTGAGACAAAATTGATAAGAATTGATCACTAAATTACAACATTAATCTCCATTAATTTAGCAGTAATAAAATAGTGTTACAATAAGGAGAATTCAAATCATGTGGATAGGATTCGAATCTACCAACTCAAGCTGACTAAAAACATAACTAAGAGTGGCTAAATCACTGCATAGGAGCCACTAGTCTAACTCCTAATGTCTAAATGAGTCTGACAATCAGCTAAAATAGTTAAACCAGTTAAACTAATGAGGTAGGTGGAAAAGGGCACCACTTCCCCATGCCCATGCAAAACTGGAACTAGACTAACTGAGCTTGATCTAAATGAATGTAAATGAAGGTTGACTCAACATAACTGACTACCTACCACAACCAACTGATGGAGGCTACTAGTGGCACTCATAGTGGATCCAATAATGTACAGAATGGTCCCAGAGGAACCTAAACTCATGCATTAACATGCAGTAAGTGGCAGTTATCCTCTATATGTGTTCCCCATACTCCAATATAGTAATAATGTATCCCTATGCTATATAAGATGATAAAATTGACTATATATGGACAATGGAGGATTATATAATCCTAACCCCCCCCCCTTAATCCTGACTTGGACAACTTTGGACCCTCGCAACTAGGCCAAAAGTCACCAATACAATCTAATGAAAAATAAAAATGCTTAATAAACTAAGGAAAATGGGGAAAACCTCATGGAACCACACACCCCCCCCCCCTTCAAAATAAGCAGGAAACAG
The DNA here is from genome assembly GCA_001517045.1 of Pseudotsuga menziesii. Lineage (NCBI taxonomy): Eukaryota > Viridiplantae > Streptophyta > Pinopsida > Pinales > Pinaceae > Pseudotsuga > Pseudotsuga menziesii. Next base: position 204,021 of record LPNX011062644.1, read on the forward strand.
GAAAAACAAGCTTTACATAGGTTAAAAGTTTTCATGTCCCAAATTTTTCATTGAGTCACAATGGCCTAATCATATTTTTCATATTCATGATAGTTTGTCAAATTGATGCTAACAGTCAAATAATTTCCAAAGAGGAAAAATACTAGTTTCCTAGGTTGGGGGTGGAAGCTTTGGGATTTGGAATAAGGGGGGCAATAAATGATGTTTGAAAATTGAAAATTAGAATGGCATAAATATTTAATAAAGGATCTAAATAAATAAATACAAGGGAAAATCAAAGTGGCAATTGATCATGAAGACACATGGACGATGTGGGACCTGTTATAACTAGATCTTGTTCTTAGTTTATGTATTCTTTTTGTCCTAATTTTCAACCGTTGGTTTAAAATTATTTTACATTTTATGTTGATTTTTTGACAATCAGTAATTTTTGTTGGATTTAATGCTTTTAATGGTTGAATTATTTCATTCTTTTAATTTTAAGTTTTGTTTTTTGGGCTTAATAGTCAATATGTATATCTTTAAGCTTTCAAAAACTTATAATAAAAGTTTATTCCAAGTTTTCTTTATAATATAACCCTTATTTCGAGTCCTTTGTCAAATATTTTTATGAAGAGATTCCTATAGCAACTTTGTTTTTCCTGTTTTTGTCATTATCATTGGGAGAAGATTACGAGGTGATCGAAGCGAATTTTGGAAAATAAAAAGAGGTTTTTGTTCACAACAAAATCATTCACAAAAATCTCTTTCAGTTTTGCAACAGCTATTATCATTTGAGAGATTCGAATTCATCTTTGTGGCCTATTTTCAGGGTTTGAATTATTTAATAATTTCCTGTTTTAGTCACAAATTTCCAGCACGTATTCCGACCAATTGAAGGGGAATTTTTAAAAACCAAGAGAGGTTTTTGTTCATAATAGAATAATTTAAAACAACCTCTCTAATCATTTTCATAGGTGTCCCGGATCAATATATAGGAAGGCGTCTTTGAGACCCAAATGTTCATAAATTCGTCAAATTTCCCCAAATCCAATTTGTTATTTTTGGGTTAATTGTCTTTAAATATTTTGAGTTATCATGTAACTAATTGATGTAACTGTTTAAAATTTTGACCTGGAAGGTAGTCATGGAACTACTTTACCTTTGTAATGATAAAAGGAAGACAAACATACAGTTTTGAAGGGGGTTTTTCACTCAAGGAAAGGCTTTTGGAGCTTTGATTTCTCAAGCTAGCATTTATAACTCTTATGTAAGTGGATGACTATTATTGATTATATATAAAATGATAAGCCCTTTTACCTATCATGCTTTTTCATTTCTGATTTGGTTGATTGCTTAGTCTACAATTTCATTTCATATTTAAAGGTTTATTCATGTAAATGCTTGTAGCCTATGGGTGGAATTAGTATTTCATGTGTAATGTTTATGGCTTATTGGGATGTGTTTGATCCCCAGTTTATCCAACTTGCATGATTTAGTTCTGTATTAGCTTGTGGATGTTTATTTCATCCTTGCTGATGAAGTTTTTAAAACCAAAACCCTAAATCCTATTTTATTTAATTTTACTTTTGAGATTGTGTTGGCTTGTTCTTCTAGTAGTCTGAGAACAATTTCTTGCACTAACATATTTGGCGTCGTTGCTAGAGATGAAGGTGAATTATATATTCCCTGCGATATCATTATTCATCTGATTTTGAGAGGTGAACAAAGTCAAAAAATATTTTAGACTACAAGTTTTCACCAGCGACTCCACGATTAAATATTCCACTGCAAGGATAATTTTGTTAATAGAAAAATGAAGAAGCCAAATGGAAAGACTAGGTATCAGCTTGTTACTTTCCTCCATGAGGTTTTGTTCTTATTCATCAGTTCTTTCTTGTCTTTCCCATTACATGTCAAAAGAATTATTTTTTGTTTTTTCTATTCTGATGCCACATAAACCTTCAAGTTCATATCCCTATTTGGAAGAAGAAAGTCTACCTTCTTCTTTTTTTATTGATGTTGATCATATTCCTTCATTTTAAATACATGTGTAGCATGATATACATATACCCATATCTATTGAACCTGATTATTCTAGTCATCTTGTAGAGAATAAAGCTGATATATTACCTTCTACCATCACTGCTGAAACTTGCAAACAGCTTGTTGAACCTCATTTTCAACTCACATATTTTCAGTCTAGACTCAGACAGAAGATGTTTAAACCTATTAGGCTTCCATCTCTCTTACATCCTTACCCTTCCTACTTTGTTGAATATCTTCCCCATTTTACTGGAAAAGACCATATTACAGTAGAGAAGATTTTAGGATCTTTTCATAATTTCATTGATAATTTTGAAATCATGCATGAGGATGTTTTCATGAGGTTATTTTTGAAATCCTTTGCTGGAGATGCTAGGTTTTGGTTCCGAAATTTAAAATCTGATTCAATTGGATCGTGGGAAGAGTTACATGATTTATTTTTAAAGTATTGGGGTAAGAATAAATCTTATGATCAATTTCTTTCCAAATTTTATAGTTTGAAAAGGGAGAATGATGATCCAATTACTAAATTTAATTGGAGGTTTCAAAGTTTTTATATCAGTATGCCTACAGAGATCAGACCTTCGGAAAAACTTGCTATGGTATATTATGTTATGGCTCAACATTCAGATCTTGTCTTTTTCCTCTTAGAAAGGAAATCATCATCTTTAAGACAATTGTTTGAGGATGCAAAAGGAGTGGAGGAGAACATCCGAGCTTGCAAAATGCTTCAAGATTAGTCTTGTGTTGAAGATATAAAAGCTTATGAACATGAAGAAGAACGTAGGTATCATTCAGATTTAAGACAAATTTCTTCATCATTTTCATATTTTCATATGGACAAGGATACAAATGACACTTGTGTTGATTCTTCATATCAGTTTGCTGACTTTTTCAATGATAACATACTTTTAGTGGATTATAGTAGAAATTTCCTAGTTCCTAGTATGAGATTATCATGTTATGAAGAAGAATTTGTTGCTCTTCAACCTCTTACTACTGATATTTGAAATAAGTTGCCATTCTTGACTTATGGTCACTTTCATAATTTTATTTGTTCAAGTTTTGATCAAGGGTTTTATTTAAAGGTCAAGAAGCAGTTTGAAAAGCCCTTGGTTTCCATTCTTCATCCAAAGTTTAAAAAGAACAACAATGGAGAGGAAGAGAATGCTTCACTTTATGATGAATATAATGAAGACATTGAAGTTTTAAATTTGAAATTTCATGATCCCATGGCTTCTTGGATGGAGTTTTATTTTTCAAAGGTTTCTAATGCTCCAATTTTTGGCATACTTCCTATTTCCAATCATAAGTATCAATTGCCTACAAAATATTTATTGCATTTATCACATATTTTGGGGGTTTTCTCAAACAGTAGCATGCATGGAATCATGCTTCTCAGTCAAATGGTTTCTTGGCTTCACTGGAAGTATGATTACACTTGATTGGGTTATTTCCTCCGATTAGAAGTAGGAGTAAATAGTAGAATAAGGTCTCTCTACAAGCATGTCGATTATTTTCAGTATGCTGGTTTGTAGCAGTATTTTCTCATTTCATAGGTATGTGTTCAGAGTTTGAGAAAGTTGTAGAGATTTGGTAAATGACTCCATCACCCAATGAATAAGGAAAAAGGTCTATAGGTTCTTGAAGCCTCACAAGGAGGAATTCATCCCGCAGAAAGAGCCAGATGTTATAACTAGATCTTGTTCTTAGTTTATTTGTTCTTTTTGTCCTAATTTTTAACCATTGGTATAAAATGATTTTACATTTTATGTTTATTTTTTGACAATCAATATTTTTGTTGGATTTAATGCTTTTAATGGTTAAATTATTTAATTATTTTAGTTTTAAGGTTTGTCTTTTGGGCTTATTAGTTAATATGTATATATTTAAGGTTTCAAAAACTTACAATAAAAGTTTATTCCAAGTTTTATTTATAATCTAACCCTCATTTTTGAGTCATTTGTCAAATATTTTTATGAAGAGATTCCTGTAGCAGCTCTGTTTTTCCTGTTTTTGTCATTATCATTGGGAGCAGATTAAGAGGTGATGGAAGCAAATGATGGAAAATAAAAAGAGGTTTTTGTTCACAACAAAATCATTAACTAAAACCTCTCTCATTGTTTCAACATCTTTTATAATTTGAGATATTTGAATTCATCTATGTGGCCTATTTTTAGGGTTTGAATTATTTAATAATTTCCTATTTTAGTCACAAATTTCCAGTACATATTCCGATCAATTGAAGGGGAATTTTTAAAACCCAAGAGAGGTTTCTGTTCAGAAAAGAATCATTTAAAAACATTTCTCTCAGTGTTTTCACAGGTGTCCCATATCAAGAGATATGAAGGCGTCTTTGAGACCCAAATTTTCAGAAATTTGTCAAATTTCTCCAAATCTGATTTGTTGTTTTTGGGTTAATTATCTTTAAATATTTTGAGTTATCATGTAACTAATTGATGTAACTATTTCAAATTTTGACCTAGAAGGTAGTTATGGAACTACTTTACCTTTGTAATGATAAAAGGAAGACAAACATACAGTTTTGAAGGGGGATTTTTCACTCAAGGAGAGGCTTTTGGAGCTTTGATTTCTCAAGCTAGCATTTATAACTCTTATGTAAGTGGATGACTATTATTGATTATATATAAACTGATAAGCCCTTTTACCTATCATGATTTTTCATTTCTGATTTGGTTGATTGCTCAGTCTACAATTTCATTTCCTTTTTAAAGGTTTATCCATGTAAATGCTTGTAGCCTATGGGTGGAATTAGTATTTCATGTGTAATGTTTATGGCTTATTAGGATGTGTTTGATCTTCAGTTTATCCAACTTGCATGATTCACTTTTGTATTAGATTGTGGATGTTTATTTCCTCATTGCTGATGAAGTTTTAAAACCAAAACCCTAAATACTATTTTATTTAATTTTACTTTTGAGATTGTGTTGGCTTGTTCTTCTGGTAGTCTGAGAACAATTTTTGGCACTAACAGGACCCACACAAGCTAGATTTTCTATGCCACATAGCATCCTCCTCTTGAAATTTCAAATACATGGGAAGCCTAAATGTTCTTGGATAATTTATAAGGCTAATACACTTGGCCATATGCATCATATGTCGAATTTTAAAGGAAATGTAACTTATGTGGGAGAGGAAGAGTCATTTTGGAGCTAGCGAGACACTTGGACTAGATTCCCTAGCTCTATGACAACAATGATGAAGATCCAATGACACCTTTGACACAAATAAAATCTGAAGGTTGATATTTTAGGTTGAAATAGAGCATCTAAGAGGGCTCTCATGTTATTTGGGGAACCTCAATGGGTTCCTACTCAAGTTGCTGGAAGATGGAAGGCTAGGAAATGGAGGACACATGGAAAATATTGAGCATACACCCTAATTTGAATTGGCTTGATTTTGTGGATGGATTCATAAACTTAGAATTATAAGGATGTTTATAAAATATAGGGATTGACCAAGAGAGGATTTTTTGATCATTTGATAAATTTGCATTTGTGAATTGAGAGAGCTAGTGGATGACTAGTTTCTTGCCTTAGTCAATTTCAAGGGTATAAGATTCTCATCCAATTTGGTGTTTGGAGTACTAAGGTATTTCATGGAGCTTAAAAGTATTTTTTATTTGAAAGTGTAATATATAGGGAAGCTTGTCGTTCCTTCTATTGCAGCACATTCTCTCAACCATTTCTATTTTTTATTGCATATTCTTGCTCATAGAGGAATTGTGTTTTGGGTGAGATATTGTACTCTTTGGGAGATATTATCCTGATACATTTTTTATTTAAATAATTTTAATATGACCTATTCTTCATTCTCATAAATTATCAGTTCAAAATACCAAATGGTTGAATGTAAAAGTGATTATTAATGAGCAAATAATGACCATTTCCCCACTAGATTGATGTATGCCATTGAATGCTGATAATTTATAGATTCTCATGGTACATTTTTTATTGTAATAGGTTTTAAATGATATTTTATTAATAAGTATAATGTATTAGGTATAAATATAAAATATTGTTATGTAAAAGTGAATATTAATGAGCAAACAATGACCCCACTATATTGTTGTATTCCATGGTAATGCTAATTATTTCGAATAGGAGAATGTATATATGATATATTTATGATTATTGGACTTTAATTTATGATTATTACAAGTTTCATGTTCATTAATTAATCAATTGAAGTCATATTACTCAGTTTAATTGCATTTGGAGAAGATTTGATGCCATTTCCCCAATGGTCGAATTAGTAATTTTGTAGTTGTTTTGGAGAGGGTCATAACAGCCTATATAAACTGAATAATGCTTCATATTAGACCTTTAAAATGTCCCTTAAACATCCTCTTCCTATTTTCATAAATTCGAGTGGGTTTGGGAGCATTTGAGAATCCATTTCCAACATTTACCTAGGGGGAATTGGAACCCCAATTTGCTAGTAAAGACTTCTACTTTGAATAGAATATTAAACAAGTTTGAAGAAGTAATTGGAGGTTCATAAATCATCCCTGAACATTATATTAAAGTATTAATGTAATCCATACACCTTATGAGAATATTTGGGAGCATTTGGGTCAATTTGGAGACCTAGACATCAAAACTAATCAAAGGTCGAAATAGAGAAAAAAGTGAAAAATTGGTCATTGAATAAATTTTCTTAAAAATGGACATTACAAAATATTCCTCTTTGGGTAATAACTTGAAAAAAATTTGTTTCAATTTGCAGCAGCATGGTTCTTTTGTGTAGTAGCATCCTGAAGTTGTGCATATGGACCTCTCAATGTTATTCTGATCTGATGGATGTTGTATGTATTTCTTCTTTCTAAAGGAGGAATGGAATGATCAATTTTGTTCTTCTATGGGCCAAATGATTGATCATTCACTATCATTAAGCAACACTTTCCTATATTTTTGTTGCACCACTCTGTAGATAGAGAATCTATGTGAGAGAGTGCAACATGCTCATTTTGATACTGGGACCTTGTTCTCCTTCTTCCTTCTGTATTCCCAGCACCATCCCTATAGCAGGAATTTCTCCCTTACTACAGCACAGGAATGGATACCTTTCGTCTATAGGATGGAAAGGTATGGTTCCTGGTGGCTATGCAAGAAAAATGAAATAGGAATGAAATAGAATAGAAATATAAAGAAAACCACTATGTACACAAGGTTATGGGTTAAGCTCTAAGACCCTGCATACAACAATGGAGACCTGCAAGAACATGTTAGGCCATAAACCTGCAAGCAAAGATATGTTAGAAAAACTAAAATAAACACCAAAAAACAAAAATTATACCTTATTTAGGTGGAAATGGGCCACCATGCCCTAGCTTGGAGAAGCACCTCTCTTAGGAATATGGGAGCTATGGCTCAATAGGAGGATGTATGAGAGGAAGGGTGAATGGCTTGAGAGGCAAATGGTCTCAAGGAACTCACTCGGGAAGCATAATAGTATGCAAGGAAGGGATGTTTTGAGAGTGCCCCCACCCCTCTATTTATAGCTTTTTTAGGGTTCTAAGCCCCTGGTTAGGGCTTTAGCCCCTTTTTGGGGATTTTATCCCATTTTGCTCAATCTTTAGCTCTTTTGGGGGTGTGGGGGTCAAATGGGGTCAAATGAGGGTCATGTATGGGTGTCCTTGGGTGGTGTAGGCAATGCAGAGCTCAGTGAGGGATTTTTTGGGTTAACATATTTCCCCCTGATGTGTGAAGGCAGGAGCTCATTGTATAACCGATGGACATCATAGGATTTTTTACAGAGAGGTGGTGCTTCCTGGGCTGGGGCATGGTGGATTTTGGTTTTTGTATTAATATGGTTCCCATTAATGGGTGAGATACAAATAATGTGTGACATGTATATGGATGAGGTGGGCATCCCCATGCTCGTAACAACGTCAAAATAATAATGTGATCTATGATCTATAATACAAGAGTCGATCATGTACAACTGATGATACATAGTGGTTACCTCAATGAGAGGATGAATACAAAACTTATTGGAAGAAATACTATATTGGATCCATGGAATTCTCACGGAATACTATATCTTCATAACTGATAGCCTACTAGATCTAGAATGGTACATAGATGTATGGACTCACTGATGGAAGTCAGAGTCTCTGTGGTACAAATATGTTGCATCAATCATAAATTTATATAGAAGCACTACTGAGGCTTCTGAACACTATCTCCAACATAACCCAAAAATCACAAGGGACATAAACATGTTTAGGTCCCTCGAATAGACTCATTAATGTGCTAGATTCAGGTGACATCTGGGGTCTTCGACCAAATAATGCATGGACCAATACCCTGTACGAATCTCAACGGTGTGATGATGTAGCTGGAGTTGAGCACGTGAGAAACAACCATCTCAAGAGGCACTGAGGAATCCTCTCAAGTGGTCCAAGGAACTCATCAATGTGGTTAATGAAACCAAGATACAGGGACCTTTCAGTCTATCCTCTGGAATATGTGTGTTGTCGTCAACAGAGGAAGACATGCCCCTGGTCAAGACAATGGTGTTTCCTTGACCAGAAGTGCGAGCGAGCTATCCGAAAGATGTGAGACAATATGAGTACTGAACCAATAAAAGGGAGGTGTGGGGGAAGATAATGTAGAAATTCTGACCAGCAATAGATTAATTTCACTCACAACAAATTACAATTGATCATGCAAAATTGTCAACAATGGAGACTGAAAATGGAGCTGTAACACAAAATTATATTAACTCAGTGTACAATAGCCAACCCTGTAATAACACAGGCTGCTGTATATATAGAATACATGAGGAAATCAAATGCATGAGGAAGCATCCAAAACTAGCATAAAGCAGGCTTACCCAAAATAGGCAAATCCCCCATAGGTGTAAAAAGTTGATCCCAAATCTGTCATGAGGCTCACGAATTGGCAAGGGCAAATGGGAAAGCTAATGAGTGGTGGAATGGCAGCTCATACATGCTTTTGCATGGAGGAAAGAGTGGAGGATGAAAGGGAAAGAAAACAAGTTCACCTCACCTAGTCTTGCTTTCCTATGTGCCTTAAAACACTGAAAAAGCAGTCAATAAAGCAGAAAAAGCAGAAGGGCGCCTAGGAGGCCAGGAATAAAGCAGATTTGATTCCTAAGGCTTTACCAAGTGCTACATGAGTCAAAGATGACAAGTTTGACCTCTATGGATAGGAAATTAGCAACTTGCACATGGTGGGACTCATGGACTAGGCAAATAAGACAAAAATAA